>JAEIFU010000649.1:0-110511 GCA_018904235.1 Lordiphosa stackelbergi | reverse complement strand
TAGAGGTGGAGAACAATCGATAGTCGGCGCCATCGATAGTGGACGATAGTTTTTTTCAAACCATCGATAACTATCGATAGTTTTCGATAGTAGCTTAAAAAGTAGATATTTAAGTGAAATTGTAACAAAAACTTAACAAAAGAAGTTAACATTGTTTATTCAATATTCTGCTATTCATTTAAAGCATATCCTGTTGTACATTTCAATATTCCTGTTGTACAATCAAATATTCTTGTTGTACATTTAATGAAGCCAAGTATTTTTGTTTAAAAATAAAAGCATGTTAATGTTTTTATCCTCAAGACGAGAACGGCGTTCTGAAACTATTTGCCCAGCTTTGCTGAACATCCTTTCAGACTCTACTGAAGTGGCGGGCCACATAAGTATTTGTGCATTAGCTTTCCAATAAGCCCGAGTTCAGCTTCATTCATCTGAAATTAATAAAAATTAAATTCGGTTGTTTTGCAATTTTAAATATATGATGGCTTACTTTTATCCAGAGCAATGGATCTGTGTCCTGTGAGGCTACAGACCTTTCCAAGTATTGCCGTTTGAGTATAATGGCATCGCTTCGCTTGGTGGTTGTTTGCTCCATCGCTTTTTCCTCAACAAAATTGAAGAATATAGATTCGCTTTTCTTCATGTCCACTGGTGAAAGCGGGTTTTGAGTTTTTTGCTGTGAAACCAGTACGAGGTCGTTTTCCAATAGTACTGATGCTTGATCAGCATTAAATTTATTGAAAAACCCAAATTTTGTTAAACCTCGGGTCCAATATTGTTGTATTTCTTGTGATGCTTTTTTCCTCATATTTGAAAAGTCTTTTCTTTATCGAAGAAAGTAGAACGTTTTGAAGCATTTTCCCCTCGGAAGTAAACAACTCGTCTGTGATGTTTTCGACTTTTCGGTACAGCCCATATATAATTGGTATTATAGGAGAAGCCGTCACATATTTGCCTCCGGAATTTTTTTCTGTCGCTCTAGCGTTACCTTTGTCGACTTTGTTAAGGATCTTGTCCATGTCACTTTTATGAATTTTAACTTTAATTTCACTTCTATGTCTGTAAAATTTTCTCCTGCTCACAATTCCGCGTTTTCTAAAGAAGGGAAATTCTTCAGAAAAACTATCGAAAACCATCGATAGTGCAGGTCTGCCATCGATGGCGGTTCGATAGTGACAAACCATCGATAGTGCTATCGATAGTTCTCCACCTCTAGCAGTTCGTCGTGGTGGCGGGGTGAAGGCTTGGGGGGGGGGGAAAAAACAGCACGATTTACCCGAGCAACAAATAATAAAATATAAAATAAACTTTTAGTAAGCTTTCTAATATAAAGAAAACCGCTTTAATATAACGGCGGTGTCATTTATAAAAGCATTAAAGTAAGCGCACCCATGTTTATAAGCTTAAAAAAGTCGCTTGCAAAACATGTTTTATAATTCATTTTTGCAAGGCTGCAAACCGGTCCTGAACCGAACCCCTTAAAACCGGTTCGGTTCGACGGACCCATGTTTTTTTTTAAAAAATCAAAGAAAAAAAATAAAAATTTGGCGGTTGGCAATCTTAATCATTTAATTTGTTCCAAGTAGATTTGTTTACATCAATTTTGAATATGATATCTCTCAAATGGCCGCCTCTGGCGTTGATGGCGTATTGTGCCTTTTTTGCAGCATTTTCCATCGATTTCGCCAACATTTCGGCCGGAATAGCGGCTATTTCTTCACGAATGTTGTCCTTGAGCTCTTCTACGGTCCTTGGCTTGTTAACGTAAACCTTTGACTTCAAATATCCCCACAAGAAGAAGTCAGGCGGCGTCAAATCGGGCGAACGCGGTGGCCAGTCCAAATCACCACTTTTCGACATCAAACGGCCCGGAAACAATTTCTTCAGAAAATCGATTGTTATGCGACTTGTGTGCGGTGGAGCGCCGTCTTGTTGAAACCAGAACTGCCTCATACGCTTTCGACGAATAATTGGCATCACAAAATTGGTCATCATGTCGCGATAACGCTCCTGGTTGATGGTAACAGCATGGCCATTTTCATTTTGGAAGAAAAACGGCCCAATGACCGTTTTCGCACTAACGCCGCACCAAACTGTGACTTTTTCGTCATGAAGAGGCACTTCTTGAATCTCCTGAGGATTTTCAGTGGCGTAAATACGGCAATTTTGCTTATTTACGGTCCCATTCAATGTGAAATGGGTTAATTTTTAATTTTTTAAAAGCACGTTGAGTTTTCACAATTGACTTGTTCTGTTGAATGTAAATTTCAACTATTTCAGAGCGCTCGCGTGGCGTGTATTGTTCCATGGTAAAAATCTGCTTGGACTGACGCTTCAAACGCGGTATGTCATTAAGCGATCTGACATCTCTGTCAAAAGTTATGGCGTTGCCAGATGGGTCCGTCGAATATGGACAACCCTGTAATTAACATCTCATTCTTGTATCATCAAATTTTATCGTAACCGCATGCTTTATTTCATCCTCAAAATCTTAACCTATATAAATCTCTCAACAAAAATCCAAAAAAATATTCCATATATTAAATACCAACTTAAAAACTTTTATCTCAAAGGCTTTTTTTTTAATATTTTTATAGGAGTTTTAGTTGGGCAGTTGTGATAACCACATAAAACATATATATATTTTTAATATTATATGCTAACAAACAATTCTGTCTAGTTTGATCCAAATCGGATGACTATAGCATATAGCTGCCATAGGAACGATCGGTGGAAAAATTAGTTATAGAGAGAAAAACTTTTTTGGTTTTCAATGGTAGCTTCTTTATACTTTCTAATAATGAATATTTTTTGTTTCAACACTATTTTGGAAAGTTTGATCAAAATCGGATGAATATATTGTATAGCTGCTATATAAGATATATCGTTTGTTTTTTGTTTTTAATGTTGTTTAAATGTTCCAGTATTAATTAAAATTTGGTCAAAATCTGTTGACTATAGCTTATAGCTCCTATGGCAGCCCATCGGTTGGGAAATTTCCATTATTAATATTAAATTCTTTCAAACAGATTTGCCATATTTGGTTAAATCTTTCGGCTGCCATAGAAAAATGGGTCCAAAGCCCACCGCACACAGACAGCGGAGCAGAAAATCAAACGCACAGAGCACATAGCGAGCCCGCACAGCAACAGCTTAGCTGAGCGAAGCATTTTGTATGTAAAATTCGAAAGCTCCGCTAGCTCTGCTCAGCTCCGCGTTCTGTGTGCGAAGGGCCTTAGTGAGCAAAACCTTTTTTTTTTCAATTTTATTGTTCATAAACTCGGTGATTGTTAATTTGATAGCTTAGCCCTTCTCGTTTTTTTTTCTTCTAATTGTTATCTTGAGGCACCCTAACGCTAGCCTAGAATCAACCCCAAATGTTTGGGAGGGAGTCTCACATGTGTGTATTATAAAAGGATATGTGTGTATACAGGCAAGCATACGGCACGCCACACAACCCCCAACCCCACCCACTCCCCTGCCCCCCCACACACACACACACACATCATCATCATCCACACCCAAGCCCTCAAGGAAAACTTAAAAAAAAAAAATATATATATATATATTTATATGATTATGATTAAAAATAACACTTAAGTTCTAGTCGAAATTTCAAAAATTGTTTTTTTTATTTAATATTTTTATAAACTAAACTCATTTTATCAATTGTTTTTGATGTAAAATTATATTAAACGAAAAAAAGGAACAAACACACACAACAACAACAACAAAAAAAACAAGCAACTGAATATACTTGAATAAAGTTAAATTCAACAATTTTTAAAACAAATGCTTTTTAAATTGCGCGCATTTCTAACTTATGATCGATTTATCGATAGTTACCTGGAAGGTCTGTATACTTGCACACACACACACGCAGACATAAAAAGCCAAGCGAAATAGAGGTGAAACGAAAACGGATTCTCTTCTGATTGGTTTACCGCGCTTTTGCTATATATTTGGTACAAAATCGGTTATGCTGGGCAATAAATAGGGTATAACTAACGACCATCAAATATCTAGACTGCAGCTTTGCTCGGTCGAACCCAGTTCAGTTTCAGACAGCAAACTCCAAACTCACTCCAACCCATCAGCCATCATTGGCGCAAACAAAATACAACCGCGATAGAGCAAGACAGGGCGAGAATCGAACCTGAGCGCCACAGCAGCGCAGCTGGCAGCGAAGAGACAACGAGCAAACCTGTTATCTAGATTTCTCTCATCTGTGGTATAACTCCCAGCTCGAAAAAGTGAGCTTTACATCAGAGATGCATAACATCAGTCTGAAGATTTTGACACTTCTATAACAAGTTGTGAGAGATCGAATGCAAGCCGCACTCCTGTTAAGTATATCTTGATCAACATAACACTATAGAAGAGTGTGTCAGTTTGATGTGTTTGCCATTCAAAAAACCTTCTCTTGATTTTGAAAGGGAATCTTCTGGCTAAATTAACGAATATTTTAAATGTCCCAAACGGCTGAAAGTCACGTATCCAGACCCATCACCAAGTGACCATAAATCGTG
This sequence comes from Lordiphosa stackelbergi, assembly GCA_018904235.1. Lineage (NCBI taxonomy): Eukaryota > Metazoa > Arthropoda > Insecta > Diptera > Drosophilidae > Lordiphosa > Lordiphosa stackelbergi. Next base: position 105,982 of record JAEIFU010000649.1, on the reverse strand, counting down.
TTTATTATCGATATTTCGTGCGTATCAAGCCAATGTGGGTCAAAGTAGCGTCGAATATTTAGCATCGAATTGGAACGGTGGAGTACGGAACATTGGAAAATATTTTTGCGTCAAAATAGCATCGATTTGGAACGATGAAATTTTTTAAATTTTTTATTTATAGGCCTGTATCCAGCACTGCGTCAGGAATTTACACACTAACAGGTGGAAGGTCACTCTTATCAATCAGCTGCTAAGCACTGTTAACTATTTGAATTTAAATAAATTTAACAAAATACCAATAATATTTTCTGGAGGAAGCATGCTGCTCGGAGTATGTGCTACACACTTTATACTTGGGGATGATAAACCGATGCCATGACACTTTGCAGTGTGTCCCGGATGGCACAAAACATCACTGCAGCATGTTGCTAACTGCATTACTTTATAATGCAATCTTCTCCAAAGTAGTATGACCTCTTGGTTGTATACCAATCAAATGAAGTCTCTCATCGAAGGATGCCTAAATTCATTCGCATTTAAATTAGAGATTTTGTGGCCGGATCAGTACCTTGGTTTTGGTCGATGGGCGAACCGCTGGAACATAGCCAATACCATACGAAAACTACTTAAGTGCGACTTTTACCTTGGCATGTCTCTGGACCGCCGGTTGACCGGGAAAGACCATGTGACTCGGGCAGTAGCTACGGCATTGGAGCTCCATTGGCTTCTTAGTCCTATGTACTAGTGGTTTATCTGGGAGATCCCGTTATGGGGTACGGCATGATCCACTGCCCTCAAGAAACTAGAACCTTCTATGTGGTGCATACAACTACATACATATATACCGCGGAGTAGACGCTTTGCCATTATGCGCCCAAACCAATATGCACACCAGCAGGAATCATGACCAATTGGTGCACCACTCCAACAGATTTGCCTATGATCTGGCGACACACAGATTCAGAAGGCGTCTTAAACAACGACATCTCTCGGCCCTTTTTGTCTATAGACAGCATCCCTCTGGCGGCCTCATCAATTTGGCATAAGTATGCCTTTGGCACCATCCCCTACCAATCTTTCCACACTGATGGTTCCCCAGCCAGATGACAGCTCATAATACAGAAATATAAAAGCATTCCCCCCAAAATTTTCGCTCATCACATCCAAAATAATTGTTGGCCATATATTCCTGCGCTGTGTATCAGCTGTTCGCTCCATCCACACACGCTATTGATATGCCAACTATCGATAAGAAACTGTGGATTACGTTCATGTTGCTGGATACACAAGCAACGAAAAGATAAACTAAAAATTCCTGCCACTGTTTTTTTTATATGAAGTTTGACAGGAATTTTTAGTTTCCGCGGTGCTGGATACCCGGCTTATTCCTTAATTATCCAGTTAATTTAGAATCTGTAAATGCAATATTGTTAAGAATTGCATAAACTATTGATTTATTTAACTTTCTTAACTAAAAAAGATTATGGCAATCGTGTAAACAGATTTTGAGAAACTTTATTTTTTACGCATCGTTTGAGGTATCGTGCATGTTGGTACCTCTACTAATTATCGCGCGTTCTTGAAAACAAAAGTTAGCGACGATTTTTACGGTCATACTAAATAAGGCTCGTAGGCGTTGGAAAAATTATTTATTGAGACTTGTTTTTCGGTGTTCACAAAGCCTTAACTTAACTTTATTCTTACTTAACAGCAGCACTTTTATATAACTAGTTCCATGACTGGTTCCGAATGCTGAACTGGCGGACTTTTTAATTTTTTCATTCCAAGGCATCCCCACTTATAAAAGTTTTTCTCAAAAACGATTTGGATCAAATTTGTTGTAGATACTCTTGAATATATAATACTTTCATGATGGTATAGGCAGTATGTGGGTACATCTCCTTAAAGTGGAGTTATAGCCTATTCACACTACAGTCCATCTACCGTTTACCGTCTACCGTCAAAGATGGTACGTAAGAACTTGCCGTGCCAAATTTTCTTAAAATATTCCACCGTCATCTGGGGATGTTCCTATCTCATGCTGTTCCAAGCGATATTTTTGGGTCCACCACTAAATAATAGCCATTCGCACCTAAAATATACACAGACAACGTAGTTTGAATGTCAAAATGAAAATGCCGCGCAACAGAACACCAAATGAAATTTGAAAAGATTCCCAAAACTGTTAATTCCGTTTATAAAATGCAATTTAATGTCATTAAATTATCTGCTTTGACTCAATTGCATCCAAAAGCTTCGATGTACTGGGCAGACCATAAACATTTCGTATAAGTCCGTATCGCCCATATCGCATATTTGTCGGTAGTTTTCTAACCCTCGGCTATGCATCGATGTATTATGTTCAGCTGCTGTTAAGCAGAGGCCAACACAATTGTTAAATTTACAGAATTTTAATTTTTTTTCTTTTATAGCTGGCATATTTACATCATGTAGCAAGAAGAAGCCAATGATGGTGGACGGTAGACGGTAGATGGTGGCCATGTGAACACGAATTTCATTTTTCCACCATCTTCTCAACGTTCCGCCAAGATGGACTGTAGTGTGAATAGGCTATTATAGGGCTTGATTTTTATTGTTTGGTTAATTTTGTATGTGTAAAAGAAGAGGTTGGTCCACTTATAAGAACTTTCCTCAAAAACTGTTTAAATACTCCTGAAACGGTGTCCCATAAAATGGTATACAGCGTATTATGGTACATATGACCAAAATGTGGCGACCCGATTTCTTAACTTGATTTATTTAATACTCGCAATGCATAAATTCCCCCACAAGTTAAATAAATCAATAGTTTATGCAATTCCTAACAATATTGCATTCACAGTTTCTAAATTAAGTTAATAATTAAGAAATAAATCAAAAAACTAAAAATTGCTTTAGTGTTTCATATTCCATCGTTCCAATTCGACGCTATTTTGACGCACATCAAGCCAAGTCAAATGCCGGCTCATCTCTAATTTTCAATGTAGAGGGAAACCCAAACACAAACAATAAACTGTTGAAAAACAACAAAAAATAAAACATTATAGTTATGGTAAAAGCTTTTTAGCAAAATTAACAAATAAAAGCCCCAACTTCTAGTGTTGCTTTTGTTTACAGCAAATAAAATGTCAAAATGCCGCTTAATGCTTCTTCTTCTTCGAGCGTTGCAATCGACGTCGTCTAATGTAGCCACATTTTTTGTTTTTGTTGTTGTGGAGTGCAAATAATTATTTAAATAAAAACTAAACACCGCTCTCTTAGTGTCTTCTTTAAAGTGTGCTCCGCCTTTCGCAGCTCTCTTGAAAAATCGATTTGATTTCCAGTGCCCTGGAAGACTCGTGGGAAGTAAGCGCGGGCCGCCGCCAATTGTCATTTGTGCTATCGAACAAGAAGAAGAAGAAAAAGAAGAGCAAGCAACGCACGAAACGAAATAATAATAATAAAAGAATAAATAAATAAAGAATTACCAGAACAACAACAACAATTACTAGCCCACAGGTGAAGTGTGAAGTGATGTGACGTTCGTTCGTATGAATTTGCAACGGAGAGCCACCCAGCGAGTGAGATAGTGCGAGAGAGGAGGGGGTGCAGCAGCAGCAGCAGCAGGAGGCACAGTGTAGGCGTCAGCGGGGGAAGCAATATTTAGAAACTTATTGTAAATTGATGGACAACCAAAGCAAAGGCAAAGCAAATGCGCAAAAAACAACAACTAAATGAGTGAGCCAGAGGGAGCCAGCAGCGAGTGCAAGCGAGAGCGAGAGAGTGGCTAAAAACGCGGGCAGCAGCCGCAGCCGCAGCAGCGGCGCACACACATTTCTTTATATAACTAAAAACGGAAACAAAAACAAACACCAAAAACAAAAAGAACCCCAAATGAAGGATTGACGACAATTTCGATTGTCGATTCACAGGCCCTGGCCAAATAATGGAACCAGATCCCAATGGGATAAAAATAGAGCCGACACTTGACCACCAACAGCAGCAGCAGCAGCAATACGCCACCCATGTCTTGGCTATCAATGGATCCAATGCCCGCCTACTCATTGAGCATCCCTCAGCGCTGTTGGTACCCCTGTCGACGCATCATCAGCAACAGTTGCAGCTACACCAGCAGCAGCAGCAGCAACAACAGCAGCAGCAGCAACAACACCACCAACAGCAGCAGCAGCAGCAACACTATCATCTCCAACAGCAGCAGGAGCAGCTTCAGTTTCAGCACCAGCAATTGCAACTCACCCTACCCGCCGCTTACACCACCACCCCACAGCAACAACAACAACAACAGCAGCAGCAGCAGCCGCCGCTGCTCTCCCTGAAGCAGCCGCCGCCGCCCACCCCCTTGGCCTCCAACTCCTCGGCCTCCACCTCGCTTAGCCATCAGCAGCAGCAACGCTGGAACGAAAGTCCCGAGGCCCGCCAGCGCCGTTTGGCCAGAAATGCTGAAAGAATGCGTGAGCGACGCCAGCGTGAGAGCGAGGATGAGTACCGCAAGCGGTTGCTGCGCAACGCCGAGGCGAACCGCCAGCGGCGCCAGAATGAGTCGGAGATCGAGCGGGCGATGCGCCTGGTGCGCAACGCCGCCCGCCAGCGCCTGCGCCGCGCCATGGAGTCACCCGACCAGCGGGCCAAGCGCCTGGCCAAGCTGGCCGAGCGAATGCGCATGTACCGGGCCAGCGAGTCGTCCGACCAGCGCAAGATACGGCTGGCCGAGATGGCCGCCCGGGCCAGGCAGCGCATAGCCAACGAGTCGGTCGAGGATCGCAAGGAAAGACTGAGAAAGCTGAACGATTATGCCAAAAAGGTCAGAGAAAAGAAGAAGATCATGAAGCACGGCGGCAATGGTGGTGCTGGTGCAGCAGCGGCAGCCACAACAACAACCGCCGCCCAGCAGCAGGTGTTGGCGGTGGCCGCCGCCGCAGCTGCTGCCGCTGCGGCAGCCAATTGTAATAATGAGCATAATAATTTAAATTTAAATCAGGCAACGATGAACCAGGCCACGCCGCCACCCCCGCCGGACGAGCAGCAGCAGCACTTGGTCAGCACAGCGGCCGCCGCGGCAGCAGCCGCCTATCAGCAGCAGCAACAGCAGCACCAGACGCTGACCAGTGTGGAGTACATGGGTCAGAGTATGTTCATAGCTCCCGGTGGTGCTCTGAGAGCAGCGCCCATGCAGCTCAAGCAGGAGCCCCAAACACAGCCCACGCAGCAGCAGCAACAGCAGCAGCAGCAACAACAACAGCAGCAACTGCAACAGCAACTCCAGCAGCAGCAACAGCAGCAGCAGCAGCGCTACCAACAGCAACAGGTGGCCCTGCTCGAAGGCTCACCCAATGCCGGCGAACCGGGCAGCATTTTCGTCCAGCAAATCTATGGCGATGAGCCGGGCATTACTGGCAAAACCACCAAATTGCTGCAGGCCCATGTGCCGCACTTTAGCCTGGCCAGTCCGCTCGAGTTGTATCAGCAGCACAAATACACCGCCAAGAAGCAGGACCTTCAGGTGCGTATCCAGCCAGAGCAACAGCCACAGCAACAGCCACCGTAAAAACAACCGAAGCAGCAAATCCAATCCCAAAACCGAGAAGAATGGAACTCGGGCCAAAAATTACACACAAAAGGGTGCACTTTCTCATTGAAACAGACACAGTCAAACAGTAGAGAATTGCGAGGTAAACAAAGATCACAATAGGGAATGGAGGAATAGGTTCTAAATTAGAGGTTGTGTGATTAGGGAAGTAGAGAAAGTAGGGCTTTCTATAAATCCGGGGTGCCCAAGCCCAAGGGCTGTGAGTACGATCTTGCAATTTGGACTGCATGCTCCGGTAGACGGCCAGCATAGGCCTCAGGCCGAGACCCATGCGAGCCCGATTGGTGAATTTGGACTCCTAGCCCCACTGGAGGGGGAACATGCGCCTCAGGCCGAGACGCATACGGAGAAACAGAAACACGTTGCTCCGGTGGAGGAACAAAGTGGCTCACAATGCCTATCATCCCCTGTACCAAATCTAGCACTTCCCTCCCGCTAAGTGGGGAGCGGCTTTTGCTGTAGCGCCCGCTGAGGCGTCGGCTGTGTTGAGGGCTACGGCCCCGTCCACTGCTATGGGGGCTACGGCGCCGTCGCCTTGGGCTGTAGCTAGGGCTCCGGGAGCGGCTCCTGCTCCTATAATAATTCGGCATCTGCAAAAGTTGCATTTAAAACAATTTGTACAGAGTACAGAGTTTTTAAATCAGAAGTTAAAGCAGCAGCCAAAAAAACATTTTCACGTACTGCAGATTAAAAGTAAAAAAAACCCACCATTTAGTACCCAACTTAAGGATTCTCGTCAAGTTTTTGCTCGAAATTATATTACTTGGCGTGTCCCATAATATCAGATGGCACGCAACACCATAACACCTTTCTCAAGACTATGGTGGCGGGACAGATAGTGTTCATATTATCGAATATCATGGAAATTATGGTTTTTTCTATTATGTTCAAGCGTTTTTTAACTGAAAACACCACGGGTATGCCATTTCTTCTTCCGCGTCATATAATTTCGAGCAAAAACTTGACGAAAATCTTTACGTTGGGTATGAAGTGTTTGGATTTTTTAAGTTTTAATCTCCTTAGATGTTTAGCTTTATGGATAACTCTCCGTACCGTATCGATACTTGCGTTTAATTGTAATTTTGAATGATTTTTTGAAACTGAACGGTGTAAATTTAAAGCTTTTTGAACAATTTGCTGCTCTGCAGTATGTGAAAATTTTTTTTTTGTTGCGGTCTTTCACGTTTTTCCCATAATTTGATGGGTTTTCAAGAAAATTGCATACAACACTTTACGTTTTTATACCCTTGCAAAGGGTATTATAATTTTGCCCAGAAGTTTGCAACGCATAGAAATATTCATTTCCGACCCTATAAACTATATATATTCTTGATCAGGGTGACGAGCTGAGTCGATTGAGCTTTGTCCGTCCGTCTGTCTGTCTGTTTCTACGCAAACTAGTCTCTCAGTTTTAAAGCTATCGAGCTGAAACTTTGCACAGAGTCTTCTTTTTACTGCACACTGCTAATATGTCGGAACCGACCGGATCGGATGACTATATCTTATAGCTGCCATAGGAACTATCGGTCGAAAAGTGGGTCTTTGTGAGAAAAACTTTTTGTTTTTAATGTTAACGTGTCTCACTTCAGCGATTATTAATATTATACGCTTTTACACAGATTTGGAAGTTTATGTCAAAATCGGATGACTATATCTTATAGCTGTCATAGGAACAATCGGTCGAAAAAGTGGGTTTAATTAGAAAAACTTTTTGTTTTTAATGTTGGCGTGTCTCAATTCAGCAATTATTAATATTATACGCGTTTACAAAGATTTAGAAGTTTTGGTCAAAATCGGATGACTATATCTTATAGCTGTCAGAATGATGAAATGACGTTTGTCCCTATTCAAGTGCATGATAAAAATATGCCATTTTTGAAGAGCTCGTTGAAAAAAATTTGGAAACGGAAGACTACGTTTATTTGAAAAAAAGGTTATTAATTAATTCAATATAGAACGAAGTACTGAATGCTAAAAAATATTTGTCTTTTCATTTAATTTGATTGTTTCAGTCAAATAGTTGTATATTCGCGTTAAAACGCTTGTCCCTATTCAAAAATGCATAAATGTGTGTGCATTTATTTCCAAGTACATTGGATAAGGCTTTAAAGGGAGCTCTGGCTGATAAACGTATATTTTACGTTGGTTAAAAATAAATTTAAACGTATTCAAGTGCATGGCAGTGTCAAAATCACTCACTTTAAATGAAAGTGCAATTTGGCAATTTTCTCACCTTTAAAAAAAAAAAATAACGGGTTTACTTTGATCTTTTTTTGATCCGATTTACAGTCTTTGATTTTTTATTGTATTTTTTTTTTTTTAACACTTTTGAACACAAATTATTATCTTTTAAAAAGTTAATATTTATAGCAACAGCTTAAGCGTCGCTTTAAGAAGAGTGAGTAGAGCTAAGCGTCGCTTTAAAAAGAATAGAGTAGATAGTAGAATAGAATAAATTTGGGTAAAATAGAGCAGTGCTGCCACTTTAGCAATTTAGTTGCTAGATCTAGCAACTTTTTATATAAAATTGCAATGTAGCAATTTTTAATTTTTCGTTAGCAATTTTTACCAACTTTTTTTCCCAAATCTAGCAATTTTTGCTTCCGAGATTCTGGCAGCACTGAGGGAAACAAATTTCGTAATCAAATTGGATTTCTTTTTCTTTGCAAAAAATAAATTTTAGAAATCGTGGAATGCCCCATTTCGTAAAGTCAAAGTATTACTTTAGTATAGTCGCTTTCCGAATGCTATTTGACTTTTTAAAGCCAAATTATGAATAGTTCAAATTCCAAACACTAGATGTACCACCCTGTACAAGGAGTCACAGCATCTGGCTTGACAGCTGTGGAGGTTGAATCTAATTCTTGTGTTTGTTGATGAACGCAATTCTTTGTGTCCGTCTTGAAATTTAGTCTTACATGTGGGGGTTTTTATAATGTCGAGCATTTCCGAAGTAACATGTTTGTTGTAATACTGCTCTTTTCCTAATACATATACTCACAGCTGGCAAGTCTGGGGAATGTTCTCTCTCCGCACAGTTGGCCGCAACCGCTGTTTGTTGTATTAAGGTTTTATTGCGTCTTTTTATATCCGATTTCCGTGTCCAGCGCATGGTTTCGTTTATACAACATTGTTAGTGTTAAGTAGATCTCTACTTTTCGTGTTTGTAAAATACCTCTTAGTGGTATATATGGGTTTGTGTTCTACGTTGGCTACTTTTGTCTTTATTGTAGCAAACTGATCGGGCAAGCCACAATTTGGGAATATATATCACAGACTTGTATGTATTTCAGGAGCTTTAATTACATTTGGGAGAATTAATTAGTTGGGCAATACTGGAACTGGATAAGGCATTGTTTTTGAGGATCCTGAAAATATTGTTTTTTTTTTTTCATTGGATGTATTTAGTACCCTTCTTATGAATTGTTTGAGATGTTTTGAGTGGTAACTGATCATCCCGAAGCCATTGGTTTTTGGTACCATTTTAATTTTAATTGGTTGCGGAAAGAATGGAACTTCGCACACTTTCTACTTTAACAATCCTAGTCTATTTCTTCGAGTTAACATTGAGTTAACAACTCCCCCATTTCCCGTACAAAGGTCAGGATTTTCGTGCGTTCTAGGTTACTGATATTGGTTGGGTGTTTATTTGAAGGCAAGGAGTCGCCTTTGAAATGTTTGTCCCCGGTGGGGGGAGGTGGCCTTTGCCCTATAGAGTAGATGACCAAATCGTAAAATTTTTGCGAAAGCGAAAATGGGAGCACGGTTGTACAAAAACAAGTTGGAAAGTCGGTCAAGCCCGACTGTAACATACTCTGTACCCACAATGTTTGTATGTATTTGATCAATTTAAGGCACAGTTCCCTAGCTATAGCCCCTAAAGCACGAACATACTCGACAATTCACACCGAATGCTTGCCGAAGTCATGCTTCACTGTGTGTTAGAGAGAGACACAGACATATTTTAGCGCCCTAATATAAGTTAGAAGACACAAAAAGGGGCAAAAGAGCCATAAAGCAGAGTTCCCCAACGATAGCCCCCGGAGCAGGAACTTACTTGCCAATTCTTACCGAATGCTTGCCGAAGTCAACTTTCATTGTGTGTTAGAGAGAGACACAGTCACGTTTTCGCGCTCTCTGCTTGGGGAACCCTTCCATAAAGTGTGTGAAGTGGTGCCCATAGCCGCTGCGGCCAGTGCTGCCCATCATAATGGTTGGTTTTCCTTATAACTCGTCTATTGTTTATCCGATCTTTATAATTTCTTTGGCAAATCGATAAATAATACTGATTACTAAATATGCGTAGAAGGTACGAACCATCTAAGTACAAAACTGAGGGAGATATGACGTTTTTTCGAAATTGCCGAGGCGGAAGGAGGCGTGGCCAAAATTGAAAATAAATATGATCTGCCTGCAGGTATAAGAAGTTTATGTCCCTTACATGTCAAACCTCTAACTCTTACCATCTGTGAGATCTGTATCGACTCGTCTGTTGATGCTGATCAGCTTTGTACCTTTGGTACAGAGTACTAGAGTCTGTACCTTTTGTACAGCGCGTAGAAAAATCGTAGCGGTATACCATTGAGAAAGCGCACCCTGTATGTGTACATTAACCCGAAATGAATTTAAATTTGTTTATAACTAAACTATTGCTAAACTTGTAGTTAGTTTTTTGTTGATTGTTGGATTTTTGGTTTAATTAATTATGATTTTGGACACCAACTAACTCATAAATATAACTTGGAAGACCAATAGGCTTAGCTTTCCCTCTGTCTCTCTCTAGCTCTCTCGCAGATTGTAACTTAAATTAATTTAACAATTAGACGTAGACTTAAACAATTGAATGCCAAATTTTTGTAAACCAAAATTCGAATTAAAAAAGGCAGGTTTTGTCGTCTGTCTCCCAAGTGTGTTCAATTCATTGCGGTTTCTGTGGTGTTTTGTCCTGATCATTTAGCTGGCCTAACCTCACTCTATCTCTCTTTCTCTCTCTCTCTTTTTTTGGCCGCTCAGTCGGGAAATGACAGCAACGACAACTCATCGACGACAGCCACCACGCCGAATGATCAAAACAGCGGATCCCTTAGCCTGGGCCAGAACGAGACCAAGGTGATTGTTACCTCTGCGGACCAGAAACTGCTCAAGGCCAGTGGTCAAGGCACAACGACTCCCTTGTACAATCAATTCCCCTATCTGGCCACGTTTCCGGCCAATACCACGAGCACGGTGGGCTCAACCGCGTCCACGGTGAATGTGGGCAGCACCGGAGCTGGTGGCACCACCACCGCCTACTATCCGATGTATCATAATGGCTTCCAATTGGGCGTGCCGCCGCCATTCACGCCCGTGCACTTTGCCAACGCGAGTGGCGGCAGCAGCCCCACGGGAGCAGCCGCCGCTGCCACTCAGTACAACATCCTGACGGCGGCCGCCACAAATCCCACACTGACGGTCAGCGGCCTGGGCCAGCAGGAGCAGCAGCAGCTGGTGCAGACCGTCACCGGGGGAGGACGTGGGCGTCCGCGCAAGAGCAGCTTGGGCGATGATCAGCTGAAGGTCAACACTTTCCTGGAGCAGGAGTTGAACCAAATGCTGGCTGGTGGTCCCCAGCTGACAGGCCGACGTAGTCGGGTGTCAGAGCTGGACATACATACGGTACATTCCACGGCGGACGGTGAAACGAGCCCGGCCACGCCCCGGCGCACGGGCGCCAACAAATACGAGACGGAGGAGGAGAAACGCCTGCGATTGGACAAGATGGCCGCGCATCAGCGTGCCGTCAGGGCCAACGAGAGTCCGGAGCAGCGAGCGGCGCGCCTTCAAAAGCTCAGCGAACGAGCCCGGCTGAAGCGTGCCCAAATCCGGGCCACGGAGAACAACGATGAGCGCAAGGAACGCTTGTCCAAGCAGGCGGAGTACGCACGTATGCGGCGCATGCGCAGCCACACGCCCCGCAGCACCAGCAGCACGGCCAGTGCGGAGTTCCGCGCCAAAACAGAGGAGGAGGTGACGCAGGAGCAAATGTATGAGAGCGAAACGGGTGGCGACAGTTTTGTGACCGTGGTCAAGTCGGACTCCCAGCTGGACGGGGATGGCTCCTCCAACGATCAGCAATTGGCCGCCTCGCTGCAGCTGCAGCAGCACGAACTGCAACAGCTCCAGCAGCAGCAGCAGCCGCACGAGGCGATTGTGCTCAATCAGCAGCATCGTCTGGTGGCCCTCAGTAGCCAGCATCAGCCCTATAGCAAGCTGCAAACGGCCGCCTCAACGCCCGGCGGAGGAGGGGGTGGCAATGCCACGGCAGCTCCAGAGAACAACGATATGCTTAAGATACTCGAGCCAATCATTGTGATGAAGACCAAATGAGAATCGAGAAGGCGTCGCAGCCGCCAAACGAATCGCTAGCCAAGTCCTAACCCATGGGCGTCGTCAGCAGAGATTGCACTTGCACCCAGAGAGAGAGTCAGAGCAAGCCTTGAAACGTTTCTTTGTAGAGATGGGTAAATGTGAACACACACGAAAACGAACTGTTAATCTAAGCACGAAGTTTTTAAATTTCTTTATTTTGTTAATAAGTTGAAAAGTTTCAAAGTTAAGTTTTTAAACCGTTTTAAATTAATGATTAAGTTGAAAAATCAATGTTAGTAACAATCACATACGCTCGTTCTATTCCTACAAGTTGAAAAATTCAAAAATTCGTAAAAGTAAGCTGAAAACAAGAAATTGTTATATAGTTTTTCTTTGATTTAATTTGAAAAAAATGCAATATGTTAATATTATTTTAAGTTCAAAGTTTCTTTCGTATTTTGTTACATTTCCTTATCGTGTCATGTGGCCCATCTCTTACTTGTATAGAAGGAATCACTGCTGAGTTGGTACATTTCAAGGCAATGTTATTATATAGTTATAAAATAATCTTAAACTTTTTTTTTTTTGTTATTTTTGTACAGAAATTTCCCAGTAATCCTTAAAGAAAAAAAAAACAATTACCTCAACTGTGTGAGAGGTATTAACCAGTAGAAGAGCATATTTTAATTTAAGTGCAATACATTTTGGACGGGCCCAGAGCGATATCACAGAGGCAGTGGCGTGACGCCAACCCTCCTCCCCCCCCTCCCCTTCACCTTCACCACCAGAGCAGCACCACTTCAGTTGAGTGAGAGAAACGGCAGCAGCTAACAACATTTTTGAATGCGCAACGGTTTTTTTTATGTTTAACTTCAAGTAACCGATTTATCGATAACACTGTGTAATGTATTAAGAAGAGATCAACAACCTTAAAACCTAATCGAGAATATTGTAGAGCATAAAAACAGAGCACTAAGTAGATGTATGTATTAATGATTAATTTTTTAAAGTAGCAAAACAACAACAAATAAATCTAATAAGACAAAACAATTTAAAAAACAACAAAATAAACTCAATAATTGGCTTGAAGAGATCAGAGGATCAACGTGAAAGGCTGTGAAAACGTCTACAACTATTTAAAGTGTCTCGACAGTGAAATCAAACCCCAAGTGAAGTTTAAAACCGACAAAAATTTAATTTAAAGAATTGCAAGGGATTCGAAAACAATACCTTTTCTTGCGAACTCTGCGGTTACAAGACATTAACAGCCAGAAATTTAACTCGGCATTTACATCACAAAAAAATGGTGCTATACCACAACAGGGCGAAGCTAAACCGAATTGGTTGCACAATTTGTTTTGAAACATTCAAAACAAAAGAAAAACTTGCTCGGCATTTAAATTCTAAATCCCACAAAAATAGACTACGGAACCAGTCAAAAAAGGCGGAAGAAAAAGGAAAACAGAAGAGAGTTATAGAAGAAGGAGTATTAGATACTTATGATACACGTCGCAAGGAAGTTATTGAGCTGTTGATGAATGGGCTGGTTATCTACTATCAGCTAATACATAATTTTGGGCCGGATGATTACTCCTTTCAACTGATTGCAAAAAGGACGGGCCTGTCTTATGACGAAGTAGTAATGATATGTTACAAAGAAATCGACCGTATTAAAAACAACACCATCACAGTAACCACAACTAGAGGGTGCCCTCAGGGGGGAGTTCTCTCCCCACTGTTGTGGAGCCTTCTAGTGGATGAGCTTAGAGAAACTCGCCTCCTTGGGCATAACATGCCAAGGATACGCCGATGACATTGTCATCCTTGCGAGAGGAAAATACGAAGAAACCTTATGTGACATAGTCCAGAGGGGACTGAAAGTAACGTCTGACCATCATAGTACCGTTCACTAGAAAATACAAGCTAAGCAGAATGAGGCCAATACGCCTATCCGGCTGCCTCATTACACCAGAAAAAGAAGTCAAATACCTCGGCGTTGTCTTTGACAACAGGCTGAGGTTTGACAAGCACTTAGAGTATACACTCAGCAAGTGCACTAGAGCACTATTCACATGCAGGAGCATAGCTGGAAAATCGTGGGGCATGGCACCACACATACTCCGATGGCTATACCTCATGGTTGTGAGACCGATGCTCACTTATGGAGCTGTTGTGCGGGGAGATAGAGCAAAACTCCTCACAGTTAGGACGCAGTTGCAAAAACTGCAAAGGCAGGCATGTATATGCATGACTGGAGCGATGCGTACCTGTCCGACAGCGGCCATCGAGGTTTTGATGGGGCTAACACCGCTCCACCATACCATCTGCCTGAAGAAAAAAGCAACACTGCTTAGATTAACAGCAGAAGGAGTGGGTAGAAACCACATAGTAAGCCTCAGAGACTCTGAAAAGCTGGATAGGGAAATCCCTTTAATCCTCCAACCCAGAGGTGGTGGCCAAGTATCACTTTGACAGGAACTTTACTGTACACCAAAGTAATAAGAGAGAATGGATCTCACTAGAAGAAACATATAAAACGAAAATATCTGAACCAATGGGAGAACTCACAAGCATATTTCAAGCTGAAGTACAGGGTTGTCCATATTCGACGGACCCATCTGGCAACGCCATAACTTTTGACAGAGATGTCAGATCGCTTAATGACATACCGCGTTTGAAGCGTCAGTCCAAGCAGATTTTTACCATGGAACAATACACGCCACGCGAGCGCTCTGAAATAGTTGAAATTTACATTCAACAGAACAAGTCAATTGTGAAAACTCAACGTGCTTTTAAAAAATTTCACATTTTCACATTTCACATTGAATGGGACCGTAAATAAGCAAAATTGCCGTATTTACGCCACTGAAAATCCTCAGGAGATTCAAGAAGTGCCTCTTCATGACGAAAAAGTCACAGTTTGGTGCGGCGTTAGTGCGAAAACGGTCATTGGGCCGTTTTTCTTCCAAAATGAAAATGGCCATGCTGTTACCATCAACCAGGAGCGTTATCGCGACATGATGACCAATTTTGTGATGCCAATTATTCGTCGAAAGCGTATGAGGCAGTTCTGGTTTCAACAAGACGGCGCTCCACCGCACACAAGTCGCATAACAATCGATTTTCTGAAGAAATTGTTTCCGGGCCGTTTGATGTCGAAAAGTGGTGATTTGGACTGGCCAACGCGTTCGCCCGATTTGACGCCGCCTGACTTCTTCTTGTGGGGATATTTGAAGTCAAAGGTTTACGTTAACAAGCCAAGGACCGTAGAAGAGCTCAAGGACAACATTCGTGAAGAAATAGCCGCTATTCCGGCCGAAATGTTGGCGAAATCGATGGAAAATGCTGCAAAAAGGGCACAATACGCCATCAACGCCAGAGGCGGCCATTTGAGAGATATCATATTCAAAAATTGATGTAAACAAATCTACTTGGAACAAATTAAATGATTAAGATTGCCAACCGCCAAATTTTTATTTTTTTCTTTGATTTTTTAAAAAAAAACATGGGTTCGTCGAATATGGGCAACCCTGTATGTGCCATCTCCCGTTGCGCAGACCGTAATATGGAAAAGAACTACCATAATAGAGAAATAGCTATCCTCTCCGATAGCCAAGCAGCGCTTAAAGCGCTCAGCAGTAATAAGTTCACCTCTAAGCTGGTCTTAGAGACAAAGAACAAACTAGACCAACTAGGCAGCAGGAACAACCTGACCCTACGATGGATACCGGGACACAACAACATCCCTGGAAACGAATTGGCCGATGAACTGGCACGCAAGGGTGCAGCCACCGCAATGGTAGGGCCAGAGCCCTATTGCGGTATAGGCCAACACACAATAAAAGGACTCCTGAGAATGGACGAGAATACGCTTAGAACAGCCTCCTGGGTAAACACCAGAGGAATGAGACAAGCTAAAGCACTAATAGTGAACCACAACCTTAAAAGGTTCCAAAAGTTAATCCAACAAGGAAAGAATGCCCTCAGGATTCTGACAGGGCTCTACACAGGTCACTGCAGACTGCGGAGCCACATGTATAAGCTGGGAATAACAAACACCCAACTTGGAGATACGAAAAAAAAAGTCAGGGGGGAGAAATCCTCTGAACATATACTAGCACACTGCGATGCCCTAGCGAGGCGCAGACTCAGCAAATTTGGGAAACACATTCTACACCCAAGCAATATCGGCAACCTAGAACCCACAAAAATACTGGCTTTTGTACAGGGAAATAGGGCTGCTAGGAGGGCTGTAAACTCAGTAGGGGCACCTTCTTATTAAATAGATCCCAATAAAAAAAAAAAAAAAAAAAACAACAATTCCCCTCTTTTAATTTTTATAACCAGATGTGGTTCAAAACCCTTTTAATAAGAGCATAAACGCAGCAAGTCTTTAAGTCTAAACCCACAACAAAGAATTATATTCAATATTTAAAACCAACAAACGAAGCAAGTTCAAACAGGATTCCGGTCTGGAGTATTCCAACAAACTGAATTATTTGCCATTTGAAATTGATTCAAGGAACTATTTTTGGTTTTTTTTCTAGTTACTCTCAAACTGTGCCGGGCACGCAATGTCCTAACGCGTTCGCTCAGTTTGCTCGATACTATCGCGTTCGCTTTCGACTCACGCCAGCCTTATATAATTATTGCTTACTAATCGATAACGATCTAAGGCGCCAATATGTTACCATTCAAATTCAGAATCAGCCATTATTTCTTAACTTCATTAATATATGAGTGCTGGTTCATCACAGTAATCAATGCTACGAAGAGGACAATGGGCACATCCTAGGATTAATAGAATGAATGCAATGTTTTGGAGACTCTGATAAGGAAAGCAAATGAAGCGGAAACTTGGGCCTGCATTAAAATGGGGACAGCATATAGCTCAGAGCTAGTCAACAAAAGAGAAGCGTCACAAACCAGCTTTGACCTACTGAATCGACCGTTGCATTTGCTCTCTTGGCCCTTGCCTTGGCATCAGAGAATAACTATTTCTCCGAAAAGTTTTCCATTGAAGAAGTAACAAATATTGTACGGCGCATTCTGCCAATTACTTACGCACTATTTCAATGTCATTTAAAGGCGCCTGGCGCAACAGCCAGTCCGGCGCCGCATTTCCATCTAGCCAGAGCTGTAAACAAAGGCTCAATCCGCTTGCACACAGGTAGACATTATGGCTGGGTGTAACCTTGGGTGCAGTTGTGGCCATAAAACAGGTAACACGATGAGTGCGATTCCTGGAATAACCAGGGGAAAACACATAGCGTAATTGAATGAATCTTCCTTTAGTCCAGACAGTTTACCGATTCCACTCAAGCGAACAGGTTGTGATCATGGAATACGCCACCCAGCCAATATTCAGAAATTCCAACGACTCCAGTGCCTGTTTCCGCAAAGGATCCTGCATAGAGCTATCCACGGGTGCTTTGCGTCGCGTTGAGGACATACGCACAGAGGATTTTATACAGTCGGCTTTAAGGAGTCAGCTCTTTGATTTGCGCGAGGCAACCGTGGTTAAAATTGATAAAGCAGCCATTAGCCACTGGATGAATGTCACCTTCAGCTATGACACACAGCACGCCAAGGTAAGGTTTCAATTGTGCTCCAGTCTGTCAAGCTTTTGACGTTCTGCTCTTCTTCTTTTATGTGGCACAGGCACAGATGGAATTGCCGCCGGGACAACCACTCTTTGTGTATGGCCAGGGTTGGGCCTCCTGTCAGCCTCAAGTGTCGTTTGAGCTTTACGAGCTCAAGTGCCAACAGTTGCAGGTGGGCGACATTTGTCTTTCATTGGTTTGCAGGGAACAACCAGCTCCAGCTCCAGCTCAGGCTCCTCCTGCTACCTTAAGACATCCTTATCAGGTGTATGCAGAGATGGCCAATCTGGTGGCTGCTTATACGCAGCAAATGATGGAGAAATTGAAGCATTAAACACAAAATAAAGTTAAGATATACGAAATATGAAATCCATGGCCTTATTAATAATTATTCAGTGAAAGCGACGCAAACTAGCTCCGACCTAATTCATCGAAAAAATTGGTGTAATGTAGAGAAACTATCCCCTGCCCAGGTCGAGCAAGGAAGCTACCTCTACTGGGTGGGACCACAAGTATAGGGACGTGAGCTCAGTGGGATTTAGGGGACACTCAAAGAGGTGTCTGGTATCAACGACTTCGGGGTTGATGCGGGCTAAGTAGCTGTTCAGGTGCCTACTTTTTCCCGAGCGGAGTTGGGTTAGTGTCGCTCTAGCGTGTCTTTCGAGAGTCTTCTTTTTAGTATCTATGGGTGGGTGGTCCTCCTCCTAGAACAACGTTGTCTTGTATGGGCAAACATGTGGGTGTGTGCCGTCTTGTTGGCCTCGGCACCCAAGGTTGCTGTCACAGTGCTGTTTCCCCCAAGACCTGTTGAACTTTAGGGAATCGACGCGCATTGCTTTTGGCCTCCTGGAAATGCTATCCTAGGTGCTGTCGTGGTTCGGTTGAAACTCGCAATGAGGTATTGCTGGGTTAGGAGTTTGTTGTGCTTTGCAACTGGCAGGATCTTCGTCTAATGGTCTTCGTATAGCTGGAGGTTTCGCCACTCAATGACGGAGACCATATCGGGGCTGCATAGTTCAGCATAGATCTGAAGATTGTCTCCTTCTTCTTTCCCCATGTGCTTCCTGCAATAGCTTTCAATACCTGGTTACGGATCCTGACTTTTTTTATTACATTCTTCAAGTGCTTGAAGTGATGCCTAGAATTTTGGAATAGTTGTAGGTGGGTATCCTATTGCCAATGATGTGGATATCTAGTTGAGTCATGACTTCTTTAGTCCAGGTCGTTAGAAGGGTAGCTGAGGTTTCTACACGTAAAGTAGTCGGCCAGGCATGGGAGATCTTCATTTATCCTCAGCTGGAGCAGCTTCACGTCCCTGTGTGGGGAGATTATCGTGCAGACGTCTCCACCTTGGGCGAAACTCGATACATGGGAAGTCAAGTACCCCCGAAAAGGTAGGTTGTTGTTGTAACGGCTGGGTTGGGTTGATCCGTGCGTACGTAGAGATATGAAATGAAAAAGGAAAGTAATAGGGTAAGATTTAAAAGAGGTGTTGAGACTATTCCATGTCCAAGCCGAGGAAAGAGGCAGCCTCGACCGGATGGGTCCACAGATCTATAGGTGTGAGGTCAGTGGGATTTAAGGGGCAGTTGAAGAGATGTTTGGTGGTGGGTGAGCTAAGTTTGCAGGTAGGGCATTCGTCAACTATCTCGGTGTTTATACGAGCCAGATAGCTATTTAGGAATTTACTTCTTCCTGAGCGAAGTTGGGCTAGGGTAGATCTAGTAGCTCTTGGGAGTGATCCTTCCTCCTTGTTGTTTATGGGTGGTGGTCTGCCACCAAGGACTATATTATCCTTGTAAGCATGTAGTGTATCTGCGACTATAATTGTGTGAGCTGTTTTTTTTGCTTCTGTACATTTTGACAGATTGTGGGGTTTCTCTCCTAGTAGTGGGATAATGCTTGGTAGCTCTACACGTAGGTCATTCCGTACTGGAGTTGGCCTTTCCGTCATGTTTGTTAGTGTGCATGCGTGATTTGGGTGTGAGATATGGTGGCATCCTATGAGATATTGTTGTGTAAGGAGTTTGTTGTGCTCCCTTACTGGCAATATCTCAGTTTCCTGGTGGAGGTGGTCTGGGTTGGTCATCATATGGCAGCCAGTGGCTACTCTGAGTGCAGCATTTTGAGCTAGTTGTAAGTTTCGCCATTGGGTGTCGCTGATCTCGGGTGACCATATTGGGGCCGCATAATTCAGCATAGACCTCCCGATCGCCTTGTAGGTGGTAGTAATGACGTCTTTATCTTTGCCCCAGGTGCTGCCCGAAATGGCTTTTAGCACTTTATTTCGGTTTCTAACCTTTTTAACGGTTTCTTCGGCGTGCCTGGCAAAGGTGAAGAGGGGGTCAAATGTGACTCCTAACACTCTTGGGTATTTGACAGTGGGGATGCGTTTTCCATTGATGTGGATGTCCAGGGCCAGGTTCACCTCTTTGGTCCATGTGGTGAGAATGGTAGCCGAGGACTTTGGGGGAAAAGGTAGGTTGTGTCGTGCGGTGATTGTCCGCATTTGGGACACACATCGATCACTGCCTGGTTCATTCTCACCAGGTAGCTGTTAAGTGATGCAGAGTACTCTGAGCGAAGTTGTGCCAATGTTGTCTGCGTGCTTCTGGGCAAGGATTTTGCAGCATCGCTGATTGGGGGAGGTCTTCCAACGTTTGGTTTGAGGCGGCTTATAGCTGCAGCCACCGTACTCTCAGCGTTTGCCTCTGCTTTTGTTATGGTGTTTGGTTTATTTTTGTTTGGTTTCCCTCACCCAGAGTGGGAATTGTAGGGCCAGATGGTTGGGGGGGTTCAGATTGCAGACCATTGGCAAGGAATTGCTTGGTTAGCAAGTTGCAGTGGTCGTGGACACCGAGCATGTGGTTTTCTCATGTAGATGATCCACTTGAGTAATAGTGTGACATCCATTTTGTGTCACTGATGACTGCTGTCCAGGCTGGTGCCGCGTAGTCGCCTTGTATGCGACCAGCAGTGTCTCCTTTTCCTTCAAGCAACTTCCAGTTATTCCCCTTCCTTACTTGGTGCGCGGTATTCTCAGAGTGCCTCGGTTATAGGGAGTTTGTAAAATGGAGAAAATAGAGAGGGGGGTATTTTAGTATAGGTGATAGTAAAAATTTGGGGTGTGGGGTGGTTTTAGTAATAGTTGTTGTGGTTTGTTTTTTTTTGTTGTTTTTGATTTTTGGGTTATGAATTTGTTTTTGGTGGAGGTGTTTGGTTTGATGTGGTGAGTAGGTGGGTGGTTTATGGGGTTATCAAAAAAAATTTTTTTTTGAAGTATGAAAAAAAAAAAGATAGCGAAACACCAAAAAAAAAATGTTTTTTTTTTTTTGGAATTGTTACTCATCCCAGGGTAATGGAGAAGGGGGGTATTAAATTTTCCGTTTTGGGGTATTTATTGTTTTTTTTTGTTTTTGGTTACCCCCAATTTTTTGGTCAAAGGGTATATTTTTTTTTTTCTGTTTGAAAATGTTAAACCAGTTCGGTAGATGGACAGCTTTGTGAGCGTTCCTCTTAATGAATGATCCTCTCTCTCTTCCAGAACCAGGTACTAAAGTTGTCGTTCCATTTCTGAGCTGGTATACAGTTATCGCTTCCCCTGAGCCTCAAGTTGTGCTTTATTGTCAGCTGTGAAAGAGATTGGTATAAAAGAAAACAATAAGGAATATGGTACAGTCCATTTGACCTCAACCACATCAATCCTTGACAGCTGCTTCTGTAGAATTTTACACTTTTTACATTGTTTTTTCTTATATTTAATGTTATTTCAATGCAGTTTTCGTTTTTATTAGACATGATATAAAAAAGAACAATCTCGTTTCTGTTTTCGCTTTGCTTCTCTTTGCTTATTCCATACAAAATCGGTTAATATTTTCGGCATCTATGGATGTGGAGATTAAAACATGATTCACTTCCGGGGTTTTCTTTTACCGAAATTTGTGGGTTTTTTCTGCTTAAATTAGACATACAAATCGCAAAAAAAAATAAAATAAAAATATATATATTTATATAAGTATCCACACATCAGTCGCTGTCGTCCAGTTTGTTGCTGGAGCCGCCATTGATAATGGGCGAGTCCACCAGGGGACGCGGCTCGCGATATTTACTGAAGAGGCCGCGCACTTTGTTTAGCGGCGTTTGGAATGATTGCGACACAGTGGCAGCAAACGCGGGCACCGTCAATGTGTAGTCCTTGACAGCTTCTTGGGTGGTTAAACCATTCTGGGGCGGCGGCAGTCGTGTGGGTTTCGGTGGCGTTGGGGGAGCTGCTCCACGATTTGTCACCGCATTCAGTTTGGGTGTGGAAATCAAACGTTTGGGATAAGTCTTGGGCGTGCCGATGACTCCAGCGGTGGCGGTATACCATGGTTTGTGTGTCTTTTTCACATTCTTGGGCGAGGGGAAGCTGCCGAGAGGGGGGAGAAGGAAGTGGTGAATTTGGCGAGTTTAAATTGTACAAATCACTTACAGATCCATTTCAGCTGGGGAATAACTTTCGAGGGCCAACTTCCAGTTAAAGACATAGGGAAATGCATCCTTGTCAACATCCATGTGGAAAATGGCATTGAGCACATCCAGATCACGTTTGGTGGGCTCTTTCCTAAAGGGCAGGGGGATTAGATACGAGTCAAATGGAAAAGTATAGATCTTACCCAAAGATGAAAATCTCATAGCGTGGCTCCAGATCAACGGACCTGCGTGGTGTATTGCTTTGCGGTGGCGTCAGGTAGAGCTCATCCTCATCTTCGGCACTGCTGGCGCTCTCCTGTTCCGACAGGCAATCAAACTGTATGCGGGGGGAAGGGGAGGGAGTAAATTGAATCATTTGGTGTACCAAGTCAAGGCTTCGACTTACAAAATACGGTTCGTCATCTTCGCTGTCCTCGTCTTCATCGTCTTGACGCCACAAAGCCTTGGCCACCGGATTTACCACCGCAAGACTGCTGCCAGCACGTAGAACACCCGTTACCGCCACCTGGGCGGCTGCATCTGACTGAGCCTGGGCTCTCAGCGATTCGGTACGCTTGCGTCGACTTGTCTTACGACTGAGATTCGCATCCCAAGTGCAGGCACAGCTTTGTTCCGCCTCCCAGGCGGCCGAGCACGACTCTTCCGTCTTCAATGCATCCGGCAATTGGATTGTGGACGCCGACGGGCCCGTTTCCAGCATCCCCCTCAGGCTGGAGCACACACAATCTAAATGTTCGCGTCGCTCGCCATGCAACTGCAACAATTTGCGCAACATCTGCAGCAACTGCAGCCGCATGGCCACACTAACCTCCTGGGAATGGGCTATATAGCTGGCCACCAGATGGGCAATGCGTGTATGCACCTTGGCAAAGTCCACGCTCACGAAACGTGCATCATCCTTGAAGCTGACAATCAAGGACTTCAGTCTTTTCAGCTCGGACAGCAGGGTGTCATTGATGGACACCATGTTGCCAATGTTATTGATGAGTGTCTTGGTGATGCGCTTGGCAAACACCTGCAGCGACTTCTCCACACAGGTGTACGGAGTCATCACCTGGGTGGTGGAGTTGTTCTTCTGCTCGCTGCTGGTGGTCAGGCGATCGGTCACCAGCTCCAGACACTGTTGCATTTGGGCAAAATTCCAAGCCTGATTTTGATTTTGCTCCGCCTGCTCCTGCAGATAGCTCTCCAAACGCTGCAAACCCTCCGCAGTGCCAATGTCCACAAAGGCATTCAAGAAATCCCAATACTCACGCCACTCCAACTGCTCCTGGCGTGCCAATTGGCGTCCCACCACCTCCAGGCCCTTCTCAATGTCCGAGTTCTTGATGTGTCGCTCACGGAAACTATCGTTGAGTGAGAGATTGAGGCTGGCATCGACACCGGAGACATCCATCAGGGACATTTGGGACAAGTCCTCCAAGCCCAAGGGGGACGAGTCAAGGCTACGATAATAATGGAACAATTCCGGTTTCATTTGACGCAGTGGAGTTGTGGGCAGGGTCAGGCAGCAATTGTTGTTGTTATTGGACTCAAGGGTCAATTCCTGGCTGTTTAAAGATTTGGGCGAACTGGTGGCCAGACTCTTGAAGAGCACACGACGACCCGTGGGCGTGGATGGGCCATAGTTCTGGCTGTTGCTGGTATTGAAAAGGGATTTATTCGGGGTCGTCTTGATGGGCGAATTGTAGGGCGATTGGGCAGCGGCCAATGGTGACATCACATTGTTACCCACACGCGGCGGTGTCTTCCAGCGGCGATAGAAATTCATGGCCTTGTCCCTGGGCATGGGACCGGCCAAGGCGCTAATGGTTAGATCCACACTCAGACCCTCGCTCTCATCGGTTTTCTGCTGCAAAAGCTGTGAAAGGGGAATAGGGTTAGGTTAGTTATATACTCCGTCAGGCTGAAGGAAGAGGCACTGCAGACGACAAATGGATTTATACAAAGGCGCAACAGGAATATAAAGTGTTATGCGAAAGTAGCAAAATAGCGCGCATTACGTCAATGAGGAATAGCAAAGACTGGTGGAGGTCAGTCAGAGAAACTAGAGGAGTCAGTCCGAAAATAAGTTCTGAAATAGCTGCGTGGAATTTCAGAAATCATTTCAATAATCTGCTTACCAATTTTAACAAAATTTTTACTGGGATCTAGTAAATCCAATTGTTTAGTTAATTGCACTATTCTATAGTAAATTTCATTGGCTTTCAGACAAAAAATATTGCGATCACCCCACACCTTACAGGTGAGCTCTAGGTAGGGGTTGAAAAAAAACCTTACATGAAGACTTTTTTTCTACAAGCTAAACAACACATAACTCTTAATATATTTTTTTCCAAAAGTCTTGAATTATTTTAAGGAAAGGTCGAAAATAATCCGTAATAAGAAAACGCAAGGAAAAAGTAGCACTAGGAGGCCTTATCACACCTGCGAAAGTGTCTGTTCGAGTAATCGAACAACGGCGGTAGCAGTCAAATTAAATTAATTTGTTTGGCTACCACAAAATGCCACAAAGAGAAAATTATTGGTCCACAAATTCAACGCTTGATATTAGAATTGTAAGTCAAACCATGTCTCGGGAAATGTTCAGAAAAAATAAGAGAAACGCACACTTCAAGGATAATAATAGAGTCAATCATAGCAACAAATATGCAGAGCTCCGCACACTCTTTGAAAAAACAAACAACAAATTAATGCTATTTGGGGTTTTCGATGTACATTTGTCTTGTGATGAGCAAAAAATTCGGATCTGCAAAATGTACATGAACAACAATCCTATTTAACTTGCATATAAGTGCTGGTGCTTGGCGCCTTCCACCGGATTCGTCTTTCATATGATATGATGATCGTGCTGCCGATAACTACGATAAAAATTTGGTTTTTGGAGCATCTATCCATTACATGGTAAGCCATTAAGAGTTTCCAGGCCCGCATCAACTATATTTTGATAATGTTTTTACATGGCACTACTTCATGTTGAAGAGATGAGAGAAGCTTGGCTTGGCCCTTAAGGGGCTGTTTAGCCAATTTTACATTACTTGATGTGTTTATTGGCTGAAAGGCGTAAATGCGTCTCTGGAACTGTGCTCACCAATTGGGTTGGCACACCTGCTCCAAAGTTGAGGACTGGAAGAGAATTGCCTCAAGGTAACAAAATTTGACGTTCATATGGCAATAGTGGTGACCTCTTTGGTTAGCTGTCCGAGAATCTTCAATAGTGAATACGTGGAAACTGAATAGCCTTATAAATAAGACCATAAATCGGCCTAAACTTACACAGCTAAGATTTCGAGTGGAGTTGGCCAAAAATTTATTGTTGACCCTGGATGACAAGTACAACTTGGCACATAAAGAAACCGAACCGAACAATACTTTCACAGTTCGCCCACTTCCTCGTGGTTTTGGTCAACACACAGCCTGAGACTACAGCCTGGATATGTAAAACCTGCCATAAGCCTACACAACGGATGTGTAAAAAATGTCAGGAATCGAGTATAATAATAATATTTTAAATAAATAATTAGTAGTATTCTATAAAAAATCAATTTAAATAAGAAAACTTACATCTTTATGCAACATATTAGTACATTTGGTGTATGGGAACTGAATTTATACATTTTATCAAAATCGTGCTCTACCGCCGTTGTTCGACTAGTCGAACAGTCTCACCTGGCGAAACTATCATAGGTAGATTTTTTGACTTCAGATTCATGTTAACTGAGTCCTAATTACTCAAGAAAACTTACTTTCACCTCTAAATAAAATACTTCGTGAAGCGCGGCGTAAAATGGGTTAATTCTGCAATGGCATAAAGCGAGATAACTTGGGTAATGAAGGCCAGAAGAGATCTCTTATGGTTAAACAGCTGCTCATTTTGTGAGCCGATGTCCAATACTGCGGGAATTTCGTTGGCGATATTTTAAAACTTGTACGTTTACTAAAGAAGAGGTGCTTATGGCCCTGAATGTGGGGATAGGAAGGAATAACCTGGCGAGTTACATAGAGATGTTACATAGAGTGGGGTACCACAACCATAACAAGAGAGGCACACGGCGGAACGCCCCAGGGCAGAGTCCTGTCACCTCTTCTATGGAACCTTGTGGTCAACGAACTACTTCAAAAATTTCGCAGGAAAGCACCCAAGATAACCGCATATGCCGACGACAGAAGCATAATTATCATGGGCAAATGTCCATCGACTGTCAGCTCAATCATGGACTTTACTCTCAGAGATACTAAAGTGGGCCACAGAAGACGGACTTAGCATCAATGCGGAGAAGACGGACCTCATTCTCTTCACCAAGAGATACAAGGTACCTGCAATGGACTCCACCCACGATAAATGGAACACAACTAACGCCAAAAAATAACGTAAAATACCTTGGGAGTAGTAATCGATAGTAAACTATCCTGTAGGCTCAATGAGAAGGAAAGGGTGCAAAAAGCAACCAATGCGCTATATGCATCCCAGAAGATGCTAAGCAGCACTTGAGGCCTATTTACTACACGGCATATTGGTATGGTAGCAAGCCACAGAGAAGTCCACATATCTAAAGCTGATGGAAAAGGCCCAGCGGCAGGCACTGGTCTGCATAACGGGGGCGCTGCGGTCTACTCCAACAAAAGCACTGGAATACATCATAGGTGTTAAACCCCTGGACATCCAAGCACGCCTTAGTGCGCACAGGACTGCCCAACGTCTTTGCGCGGCAGGCACCATGGCTCTACAAAGCTATGAACACAGCACAGTGGGCAGAGAGATCAACAGTAGCACGGACTACATGATCCCAAAAACCAATTTTACAGGCGCATCAGCATTACTGGGACCAGAAGACTGGCGTTCAGGGCTGGCTCAGGAAGCAATGCACCTTTTCACGGACGGCTCAAAGATGGCCGCCGTGTACTGCAAGGAACCGGAATTAAGACTCTCCTACAAACTGCCAAACCACTGCACTATATTCCAGGCGGAAGTGTTCGCTATAAGGAAAGCAACTGAATTGGCAGAATTACACGCAAAACGATCAAATCAACAGATACGTGGACAGCCAAGCGGCAATCAAAGCAATGCAGAGTCACGCCATCAACTCCAAAAAATGTTCTGGCAAGCGGGGAAGCAATAGATTCCCTCAGCACCTCCAGCAAGGTGCAAATCTACTGGATTCCCAGCCACCAGGGCATTGATGGAAACGAAATGGCGGACACTCTTGCAAAAGCCGGGGTCGCACTTAGCCAAGAAGCAACACTAAACATACCTATCTCCCTACAGACGCTATACAGCAAGATGGAAGAGATAGCGGAGAAAGAAGCAGAGGAAAAGTGGAAGAACACGACCGGCTGCAGAATCTCTAAAATCATGTGCAAGAAGAGAGACAAAAAACTCACGCACTATTCGCTGCAGCTCCACAGAAGAGACTGCAGACTGCTTATAGGCATATTAACTGGTCACTTCCTAGCAGCCGCTCACGCGATAAAGCTAGGCATCATGACATGCAGGGAGCGCCCCTCCCCGCAAGACTAAAGATGCACTCCCAAGCTTCACCTCTCTGGAAGAGGCTGCAAGAGCTCTCCCAAACAACTATTGGCATTTGCCAGATGGCTTCATATTATAGAAGAAATGTTGTAAATGAAATTTTTTACATTTTTATAAATAAGAGAATATGCTTAAATAATTAATTGAATCAATATAAAGCTTTTAGCTATCAAAATGATCAAATTGAAAATAAACATCTATTTGTCTAACTATCGACTCCGCCCTGGGGAGTTTGTCTAAATTCATTTACTTACCGGCGGCTCGTTGGGTGTAAACGGTTGACCCACTTGGGGTGGCAGTTCATTGCCGACAGCCCGCAATACTGGTACATAATGTGGGTCGGCCAATAGTAGCTCCAGTTTTTTGATCAGCTCTGGATTCGCATTTGGTGCGCGCAAACAAATGATCTGGGAGGGGTCAGAAATTGTTTTCAATTATCTCTAAAAATCTACAAATTTAACTCACATCCTTGGGTTGTTTTCCCTCATAGTTGGACAATGATTTACATTGTGGATACGAGGTCAACACCTCCACCATGGCCACATGTCCATTCTTGACCGCAAAATGCAGCGGCGTCTCGCCACGACTTTTGTCTGGCATATTGAGATAATAGTCCAGCAGATTATCATTCAGTGCGGCACACATCTCGCCTCCGCCCTTCTTGCCAGCATACAGTTGGGTGAACTCACGATCGGAGAGTATTGTTAAGAGCAGCTCGGCCACACGTGCCTGATTGCCCTGCGCACAGATGTGCATGGCATTGTAGCGGCAGCCCTCCTTCAAGCTGGTGGGCGTGTCGCCGCTGCTGATGAGATACCGGGGATTGTCCCAGACAATGCGTTTCACACGCTCCGTGTTGCCGGCCTCAATTTGTTTACGAAATTCGACCAGTTCCTGTTTGGTGGGTGCACGGAATGGTTGACGTTCGGCATTCAGAGCCAAGGAGGACAGGGAAGAGCTGACGGTGTTGGACGGGGAGCTGCTGCTGCTGTTGACGGTAGAGTTAGCCGTCAGATTGCTAAGCAGATTCGACATGGAGGACAGCGGTGAAGAGCTGGAGGCGGTGGGTGAGCTGCTGTTGCTGCTGTTCACAGGCATCACTTCTGCAAGGAAAATCAACAGGCGTGTGACAAAAGAAAAAGGAAGATTCTCTATGTGGGCCCAGATACTTACTGCTCACCGGTTTGTTGGATTTGCTAAACCGTTTCAATGATTCGATGCTCTCGAAACCAAATTGTACATAACTCTCAGCCTGCTCACGATTGGGAAACTCACGCAAACGTCCCTCTTTATAGATGCGCAGCACATCCAAAGCCTTGGCTTTTTCCGTAAAGATGAGCCACAGCGGCGAGTCGGCTAGAAGGAGAAGAGTGCAGACAGAGAAATTAGCTGACGTTTCTTGTGGTCACGCCACGAATGGGATGATAGAGGCAGAGAGCTAACAAGAAATGTGTTAAGCAAAACAAAAAGGGGAAATGGGTGGATGGGAGGGTGAGGGTGGCTAGGTACATGCGTATGACGCAGTTTTTGGCACGACGCCGGCTATTTGTTTGCGGTTTCCTTTGTTTTTTTTGTCAGCATCGACTGTTTCGACTTGTTGACTGGGCGGCCAGTAAGGCAGCGGCGGCGGGGGAGGAGAGCGCGGAAGAGTACTTACTTTTCAGGGCTGGGTAAAGCTACACTGTACACACAAATAGATGCCATGCGAACCGGAGCTGTGGTGTTATAGGAAACATATGAATGTGTAAGTCAGTCCAAATGCCCCAGTCGCCTGCTTTAATCTGCTTTAGAATTGAAAAGTTTGTCGTAACGAAAAGGGGACTAAGATTAGGAAATCAAGCATTTCTATACGTTCGAATGATTGCTGATTGCATCAGTAGAAGAATAAAGACCATCTCTACCACATCTATGGCCTTAGAGTCCTCACCATATCCCTTTGTTTTCCTTCGCCAAACACTCAGAGGGTGTGACTTGTTAAAATGGAAAGTTGAGTAAGACGAAGAAAGCGAAGCCTAATGGGATTTCCTTCAGTGTTAACGAGGAATCAAGATCTGTGTGCCAAATCAGTCAACTGGAGGACCAATGTGGTGCCATTTTTAAATGATGGTCGCTTTCTCCAAATGCTCCGTCGATGATTGTCGAATTGATTCGTGCGGACCCCTGCTTTGTATTGACTGTATTTCGACCGTAAATGCAACTTGAGTTACATTTGTTTGGGGTAATTTGGAAAAGCTGCATCAACTACAACCATGTTTGGAGAAAGTCTGATCGGAAGATGTCGCAAAGATCTTGTAAGATGGTTTTTAGGAGGCCTAGCTATTGGGCCGTCCAATGGTTGCAGGTTGCGGATAGCGAACGACCTTCCTATGGAGGTTAGCTGCGAATATGTGGATTTGCCCCACAAATAAGCAGTGCCGGATAGCCAGCGGGTGTCACGCTGTAGTGCATCGTCTGCTTTAAGTCGCCTCTCATCAAAAATCAAACGCACAGAGCACAAAACACAAGGTGAGCGGAGCAATTTTGTGAAATTCGTAAACTCCAATGTGGTGGGCCTACAGCGGAGCGGAGAGTAGCATATCAGCTTTGGAAAATCACACGAACAGAGCACATAGCGAGCCCGCACACCAACAGCTTAGTTGAGTGGAGCATTTTGTATGTAAAATTCGTAAGCTCCGCTGGCTCTGCTCAGCTCCGCGTTCTGTATGTAGTAGTAGTAGTATTCTTCTTTATTTAAAATATTTTTTCACCTTCTTATTACATTTATAGTTATTAACTAAGGATATAAGCTAAAATTTTAAAAAGAAGTTTATCCTTATCGACTTGGTGTCTAACCGTCTGTCGATCACTGCTACCCAAATCCTTTGCTACGCAATCTAATACACCTGACTTCCCAGGTCTTCCCCAGATATCAGATCGTTCAACTGCGTAGTTAGGAATCCAAGTAGCGGTGTTGCCGTTTTCAAAACTGTCCTTCAATAATTTGTTTCCGGAATCTTAATGCCTGACTTTTAAAAAGACTTATAAAAGATAATAATTTATTATCTCGTGCGGTTGTAGGTCAGTCTTGCCGAAATGGAGCAATCGGTGCTCCCTCAAAATGGGACAGACGCCGATGAAGTGTACGATGTTCTCATTTTCTCTCAAATTGCACAGTGAACATTTATTGTCTTTGCCAACCATATTAGGAACAAAGTTTAATTCGAGAATCTCTCCTCTAGCCTTGAGGATGGTGCGAATTTGATCTACTGTGAAGGTGTCTTTGAAATAGTTCCTTGCTCCCAGGTCATAATGCAACTCTTTATAAATAAGCCGTTCGGAGCTTCTTTGAGATTGCTCAATGCATGTCTGCCTGTAAGCTGTATCCATTTTAACGAGAATTTGCTCCGACCAGGATCCCCAGCTAGAATGATCTTCTAGGAAAAGCGCCACTCCGTGCGTGCTGGCTAGATTTTCCCAAACAAGGAAAAATTGCTGACGTTCGCATAGTAGAGACCGGGCCAATATATTTGGAAGCCTATGTTCTGGCATACCAAAGACTTTTCGAACATACTTAAAATGCATGTCTGCGGTTGTCAAATACAGCTTGGACAACCCAGTTTCGAGGTAGATCATCCTATTAGGCGTTCTGTATGCGGTGGGCCTTAGTGATGAGCATGAGGAACGCTATCATCAGTATCTTGCAATCATGGAAAGACGATACCAGGGCAAGCTTTTCTTAACTTGTTAATTGGGTTGGCGGACTTGGTATCCATCACCGCCAAAAGAACTCCACCAATCAAAACTGCGGCAACACTGCCTCAAAAACGGACCCCCCTTCACTCCTGCAAGCGATTACGGTACCACGATTTGACCATCAACAGTTAGTGAATGTCCTCGAGATACTCTTACATTACTATGCAGAAGAATAACTGTTGAAAACTGATGTTTCTACGCTGGGTGCAATAAAAAGAAAATGGCAGCTAATCAGACCAAATCCTGATAGTGTTTTTATCCTATATATCGGGAGGGGTTGACTCCGTGGGTTCGAACCCGCGAATCGTTTTGGGTTCGAGTTCACGGAGCGGGAAGAAGGTCGCAGGAATAATTTTGTTCTTCGCTAATTCAGCAAACATGTACGTAAATTGAAACAATCTTAGTGCTAATATCCCTTCTTCCAGATAGCTGCTATGTGTCAGATCTGAGTTAGTTTATGTGACACATATGACTCTGAAGAAGAAGCTGATAAATCGGCCCTTAATCATTTTATTCATATTTAGAAGTTCAGAGGCTTGATACATCATCGTACTTTTTAGCAGGCTCCAGGTCAATAAGTCATGGACCAATGAGTACTATAGATAAAATGTACACTGCCTCTCAATATTGAGTGGTGATAAACGATAGTCCGCATTAATATTCTTATTGTCCGTAAAGAATATCACAGTTAGAGCGAGCGATCTGACAAAAGCGATGTCGACTGCGCAACCGTTAAGTCTATTTATTTAGACTTTTAAAACGAGACAGACACACGACACAAAGAAGAATGATCGACTGTACAGTACAGCAGTTTTAAGAACCTCCCGGTTCTATCAAAAGCAGGCTTTGCATATCTTCTCCAAGTTGGCAGAGTCCATTGCTATGACTGTTCGGGAATTCCAAAGGCAGCAAAAAATGACAACAATATCTGATATTTTTCCTTAGTTTTAGAAGTACTGGACTTAGTTGGAAGCACTAATCACTATGACAATGACGGAGACAACAGTCGATGGGAGTCATACAGGCCAGTTCCCGTTTTCGATCGGAATTGTTAAAGGTTCTCGCTTTCAAAAAACGACTGTGTTATTCGGCTGTAAACTTCAAAATTCAAATTATCTTAATTCCATCCTCTTGATGGCAAAAAGATTCGAGCGAATTCTTCAATCCTTTCTTAGAAATCTCAACTCTTACCAATTCCGATCAATCGGATTCGGAAACGGGAACAGGCCTGATAAAGTATTTATTTATTAGTTCTATTTAAATATTATACAATGAAGCAAAATGTTTCTTTGTATGCTGTTTTTATTCCAAGGCTTACAAATATTGGAAAATGGCAAACTTGACACTTATAGCTTAGCCTTAACTCCGAACCGGTTTGCTCCCTTGGTTTTTAGACTACCATCGTACCCTTTCAAACAATTTTTTTCTCGACGCAATCAACTTATTTAGAGTTCAAAAATGTGTCACAGTGTATTTGATGCCAGTTATGATATCCATGTGTTTTTGTTTGCTATCGTTATCTATGCGATAACCTTATAGAAATCGGATATCTTTACAACTTTCACATGTGTCAGAATTCACATTAACAGGGCTAACTGAACCTAAAAATCACGCAGCTTGCCAAATACAACGCAATGCTTATCGACGTTTTGATTCCTAAAATTGACAACACAATTGAAAAGTGCTTTCGACCTTTGTGACTGTTTTGTTTTAATTTTC
This sequence comes from Lordiphosa stackelbergi, assembly GCA_018904235.1. Taxonomy (NCBI): domain Eukaryota; kingdom Metazoa; phylum Arthropoda; class Insecta; order Diptera; family Drosophilidae; genus Lordiphosa; species Lordiphosa stackelbergi. The sequence goes on along the minus strand of JAEIFU010000649.1, from coordinate 73,008 downwards.
CACAAATGAGAAAAAATTAGAAAATTATTAAGGATTTTCTTTTAGGTTTGTTTTAAGCTAAGATATTCGGGTGTTTCTCAGAAATATCTAAAGGTTTCTCTTTAAATTTAAGCTGTTTGACTGAATATGTGCGGAGCACACATAGAAAGAGTGAATTTTTATCAACTTTCTTTATGGCAACACTGTTTTTGGCAGCTCACTGTCAAACATGTTCAGTTTGATCTATAATTCAACCCTGAATTGACTTACAGATTATGGAATTATATTATCAAAATTCATGCTCGGTTAAAAAAGTGCATCGTAGATTTCTACCATGTGGTTAGTTTGTCAACGGCGGCTATTCGAAATCTTGTGACTAAATTTCGCAACAAAATTTACATTATTGGACATTTTAAAGCACCCACACGCCTACGTAGAGTAAGAGAAAAAATAGAACAGTGTTAAGACCGTGAATGATCAATTCGGCGCCGTTCGCAGCAATTGGGACCAATTACCAAAAAAAAAAATATTTAAAAAAAAAATCTACCTAATATATCCTCAAAAAAAAAAATCCAAAAAAATTTTTTAAAAATTGGGTGGGGGGGGAGTCGCCGCCGGGGGGTTTGTTTTTTTTTTTTCAAAATCAAAAAAAATTAAAAGTGGAAAGAGAAAATAAAACTCCTTCTTAAATCAACTTAAAAAATATTGCAAAAGGATTTGGGTATAAAACCTTTTGAAATTTAGCTGGTGCAAAAATTAAAGCACAACAGCTAACATTTGGTTGAATGGGCGCTGGCAAAGTGAGATGAAAGTCCACTTTTTCTATCGGAAAATTATGATCAGCGATGAACCTCTTTTCTGGTTGAATGAATACGTGAACACACAAAAATCACCGTATTTGGTGTGAAAAGCAGCCAGAAGCATTGCAACAAATGCCGATTCAAGCCGAATAATGCACTCTTTGGTGTGGATTATGGGCCGGGGGCATCATTGGAACGTTGCCGTAAATGGAGAGCGCTACCGTGTGATGTTTACAAACATGTGGTTTTAACAAGACGGTGACACATGCCACACGCCACACAGCACGCGTAACAATGGTCCAATGGAGCAAGTTCGGTGAACATTTTATTGGCCGTCTTGATCGTGCATTATAACGAGCTTAATTTTTTCTTTCTTCCCGTTTTTAGTGTCAGGAGTAGGATTACTTTTTAGGGAGTTAGCTGTCTATAGTCATGACAACCGAACAGTTGACGCATTGGAAGCCAATATTGAAGAATTTATTCGTAACATATCGGCTGATATGATGGAAAGAGTATGCCAAAATAGGAATTATCGTATGAACCATACAAGAAATCTTTAAACATTTAGTTATAAAGATCGTTCTATCGAATCAAATAAAGATTTTATATATTTTGCTGAATTGTATATCTGAAATCTGTTACACATTTTACGAAAAAGTTGACAGTTTAGCAAATAGTTGACACTGTCTTAAACCAAACGCTGTTCAACACTGGCAGTGAAAAGGTACCAATGTATTATTTAAGCCCTACAGTTAAGTGCAAACATTCGGTTAAGAAATATTTAGCAACAAACATAAAAATTATTTGAATTTCAAGCGATATTAGTGAACTAGTTCACACATGACCAATTTCTAGTAACTAGTTCACAATTCAGCTCTTGGAACTCTGCCTTTGCAGTTTACTAGTTCCACCGACCCCGTTATATTTCCTAAGAAGTCGAAATGCGAAATTCATAGAATTTTGTGCTGCATCCCTGGCATTCCACAATAGCCCCAGACCAAGTGGCTGCTGTGGCATAAATCTAAGGGATATAAATATGGATGGATCTGGGGGTACAACACGCATTGCGTATGCCTTGGCATATTATAAATAAACATTCAACTAAATTATGTGTGTCGACAGTTGTGTGTGCGTGTTTGTATGTGTGTGTGTGGGGGGGGGGATGACAGGTCAAGGTCCTCAACTGAACTGAAGCGGAAAAGCACATTTAATTGGCTTTAGATCTTAATTTATTTGCAATTGCCATTTGTTTACTGTCGCCTTCACTTCCACTTTCAGGAATGGCGAGAGTGCGAGCGAGATGGCTGCGAGAATAGCAGACCGCAGATTGTTGCGGTTTGCACACACACACACACACACACACCCACCCATGAACAGTTAGTCACGGCTTTGACTTACGTGGATATTCCGGATCATCATATTTAGGTCCATTTATGTTTGTTTGCTCATCTCCTGCTCCTAATCCCACTCCCGCATCGGGCACGATTCGAATGTTGATTGCCGCTATGGAGCCCGAACATTTGTTCACTGTGCCCTCAAAGCCACCGGTGGATGTCGGAATGTGGACCCCAAAATAGGACATCTGATGGATGTGAATTTAAGTGATGGATGCGGATTGCTGGGTCAGAGAATCACAAAATAGTTAAAAATGACGCGCTAAAATCGGCCATTTTTGTGTGTGGCCAAAGCCGAAAATGGCGTCTCAGCTGGGGCAAGCGGACATTAACTGAACTTTACCTTAAATGACTACAGTTCGCGCTCTAATTAAGTACATTGAAATTTTGTTGCTGTGTTTCTATAATAAATACGTTTAGTTGTAACTTATTTTGGTTGTTGACACTTGAATTTGTTGTGTTTCTGCTCTGCTAGTGACTGGCAGTGAGACCAAATGTTATATGCAAAGTGTGGCCCTATCTGGGTAAGACTATCGATTACACTAGAGGTGGGGACAATACGAAAATTTAAAAATTCTAAATCTTTTTTTTTTTTTAAAAAAAAAACAGCGGCGCAAATGGCCATTACAAGTTCGAAGTTCTCTTAAACACTTTGAAGGCTGGCAGCCTTCAAGTATCGGTTACTACTCTGTATACTTTTACATAAGCTTGGCCGTTTTCGTTGGCACACTGTATTCAAAAGAGTGTTCTATGTAATCGGAAAAGTGGGCGTATAACACAAAACACTTCGGCTGTAGACCACAACTCAATATACCATTTAAGAAATTGCTGGCGAGGAAGTATGCGTTCAGTTCACAAAACGATACACCATTTCGTAATTTGTGTGTGGATTTGTGGACTAGCAGTGCACGCGTCCACACACTTGGTGTATGGAGTTGTATAAAAAATACTTTACAACCTTGGACACTATTCAATGCTAGGTGTATCGGATTGTAGCGGGATGTTAAACTTCTTTATATTTGGTAATGAATTGAGTAGTAATACATGTGAAGTACATATTCACACACTTAGTGTATGAGGTTGTAAAGTATTTTTTTACAGTGAATATATGGAGCTGTAATGTAAATATAATTAAAGCATAATGTACTTGTAAGGTCAATTTTATATTTTATTTATGATTTTAAATGATAATTTTAAGGACACTTCTTGATGTGAGCAATGTACATTAGGTAATGTAGTTTAATGAAATTGTTATTTATTGATGTATTTTAATGAATCAACCATTTATGAATCTAATGAGTTATCTGCATTTGCCTCAATGTTTTCCTTATTGTTTTCGGAAGTACTATTGTTACTGCGATTATTTTCCGAACTGGCCGCATTCAAAAGCTTTCGTTTCTTGTCATATTTCTTCTTGGCGATTCGACCCTTGTGTGTTTTAAAAGCTTGTCGAATCTCTTTTACATACGTCCTTTCGGTGTATCCGTCGTTTTTCACGGCATCTATATAGAGAAAATTCATTTCTTAATCAAATTAAAACAAATATTGTAGATTTTATGAAATAAATAATACTTACTAAACAGAGCTTCATTTCATTTTTCGTACTTCTTAAAGGACGACTTTTCGTTTACGCCATCGTAGTTGAAACTTGTGATGAGATCCTTTCCCAATATGGCGTCAAATCGTCCCACTAGGTCGTGATTAAGAATGCCTTTTAATATGTTGACCTATAAAATCAGAGACATTTTTAAGGTATTCATTAGAAATTTCTTTTAGAATTATTGAATATGGAAATTAGACTGAATTCTGGAACTATTTCATTTTGTTACTCGCCAATTTGTACTTACATATTTAGGAAAGTCAGTATTTATTATAGTCCAGATGTTGAATTTCAGATATAGGGAAGTTTGGTTCATCGGGAAGTTCGTTTTGAGTCAGTTTGTTCAGAATTGCAAGCATACGGCTTTGGTTACGTAAAATAACCTCCTGGGTCTGCAGCACTTCATTTTGATTTTCCATAATTTTGTAGACGGAATTCTCCATTTCTTCAATCCGTGCCATTAATAGTTCGTTTGGGTCCTCTTCAGCAATCTCCATTAATAGTTCGTTTGGGTCTTCACCAACAAACTCTGATAAAGCGGTGATTTTTTTTGGAAACATATCTAAAAATTATGTTGTATGTAAGATGGGAGTAAAAATGAGGTAGTCATCATAAGGCATGCAAATATATTTATGCGTCAATAAGTCTATTGGCACTACTTCTTCGGCTAACAAAGTATGGCTTGCTGCAACAATGTTACAGAGTTAAGAGGTTTCAAATAAAATGGTCTTGGGTCACAAAATCGCCGGCACTGAGCAAATTTTTCGTCTTTTTCGTTTTCCAAAAATTTTTCTATGATAACTGGATTACATGGTTTTAGGCAACAAAAATTATTTGGCGTAGTTGTGGTCAGAAAATGGTTTTCGGTTATAAATTTAATAACATGACCTTTTTTATTTTTTAGGAACCCAGTTATTCCAATCTTAAGCAACAGATCTAACATACATACATATGTACGTACTTGCCTAAGGCAATATAACAAATCCAGCATTGCCGAATGCCGGAGTGAACGTTACAAAAAATCTGTACACACAACTGTGAATTCAAAACGTAGCGAGAAATTCCCATTACGTGGGCGCCTAAATAATATGCAGAAACAGGTTTAAAACTAGAAAACGTGCCCTATGCTTTGAATTCGGTGACGATATAGCGTTCATTTTTCGCTAATTTGAAGATGAGTATCCGGTTTTGGCTTGGGAGTTGCTAATAGGTGCAGGAGAAGGTCCTACTTTGTAATATGATAGAAGATAGGCCCAGACTGCTGATAATTGAATTGGGATATTCATGAAATAGCGTTATACAGTCAACCAGCCTCCTTTGTGGTGTTGTGTGTGTCTTGTTTTAGAAAATTTGTGGACAAAATTATAAGTTATTGATCCAAAGCCTGCAAAAAAAATGTTAAACATTTGTCAAAAGCTTTGTCACCTTGTAATATTTTTTTATTAAATAGATGTATTTTTTCGGCTTTGTTTATGTTTCTTTTTTCGTATATTTCGGTTGTGGCATCGTCTTAGGGCAAAATTTTTAACGTCGACCGGTGACGTTTGTTTCTTCAAAATGCCGCCAATTATAAGTCTCGATAGCAGGTCTATCGGAGCCAAACCGTATCGATACACTGGTTCAAAAAGCGATAACCTCCACTTCGATAGATCTAAACGAAATATTGTTATCAAACTGTTCCCGTCTCGTTGGTTGTTTTTAGTAACGTTCGTCGTGCGGAGGAGTTCCCAACGTTTCTGGCCGTGGTCGATTTGTTTGTGTTTTTTTTCCTGTGTTTTTGCGTGCTGAGCTTTTTGTTGTTTAGTCTGCGAGGCGGGCACGCGCCTTATTGTGAAAATAGTTAAAAAAAAAAAATAAAAATATATTAAATACTGTGTGAGAGAGTGTAAATGTGTGGGTGGGTGTAAATGCCTTAAAAAGGAACAACCACAACAACAACAACTGAAAAGTGAGTTTCGAAACAAAAATCCTAAGCAAATCCTTATGCACAATTTTGGGTTTGAGCCAGCTTTGAATTAGCCTGGCTGCTGCTTGTCTTCCGTTTTTTTTTTTTGGTATGGAATTTGGTATCCCAGGGATACATAGGCAAGGGTGTGTTTGTCGCAATGTGTGTGTGTGTGTGTGGGAACAAGTATGTTTGTGTTTGTGTCTGTGTGTGAGCTATGAACCTGTCTCTTTGCTTGGCTAAAAATCAATAAACCAAAAGTCAAACAACAAACACTCACATGTCCTTGCGCGTGTGTGTAAAGGATTTTCTTTACTAACTAACTAACTTTACTAAGTATGACTTGAAAATGGAAAAGGACACTCCGCCAGCCCAACATGCCATCAAATCTTTAACTGTTCCTAGAAGGGAAGAGTAGGAAAAGCTAATCGGATGCCGAACCGTTATTAGTGGCTGAAATAGCTATACAGACCACCATTTTCGATACCATTCCCAACCTTAACCTTGTCTGCGAATCGAACTCAGGATCTCGGGGACTTAAACACATACTATCAAGCACTCGTCTGAGACTTAAATTGGTACAGAATGGAACTCCAACGGATTTTTGGTACCATGAAACGAATATTCTAAATTTATGACCTGCCGAAATGGATTACTACGGTTTGAAATAGTTTACGGCTTAAAAAAATTACTTTGGACACTTTTTCCCCCATCTTTTATGTAGTTTTCTTAATATGTTTGTTGAAAAAAGCAGGCGATTTTCAGCTTTTTGAAGACAATTGAAGCAAAAGGCAAGTTTTTAAATTCTAATAAACTAAATTTAAACAACTTTTCTTAAAATTAACTTTTACAAAAATTGTTCAACGATCTGAAAAGGTATGAACCAAGGCTCGAATCCAAACCTTTGGTTCGATATGTTTACTAACCGTTCCGCGAACCCAAGCTTTTTGCACAGTGAACCAAAAAATTGATCCATTCGAGATGAACTCCGGTTTTTGCCAGCCGAGCTCAATACAAAACGTGTTTCGAACCCAAGAAAAATTTTTATTTTCAAGAGCTCAACACTGTCCTATTTTTTAATCGAACCAACAAATTGTTTTTGTTCCATAAAATTTTTTAATCTTGGGAAAAGTTAAAGATATAAACTCGAAAGGAAAAAAAGTACATAGATACATACTGACGCCAAAAATTCGGCATCTAGTCCAAAATAAAAAATTTGTGATTTGATCCCTAGATACATACATTTTGTTTGCAAAATTATAAACAAATCATAGATTTTCAAATTTGTAAATATACAGGGTTGCCCATATTCGACGGACCCATGTTCTTTTTAAAAAATAGAAAAATAAAAATTTGGCAGTTTGGCAATCTTAATCATTTAATTTGTTCCAAGTAGATTTGTTTACATCAATTTTTGAATATGATATCTCTCAAATGGCCGCCTCTGGCGTTGATGGCGTATTGTTGCCCTTTTGCAGCATTTTCCATCGATTTCGCCAACATTTCGGCCGGAATAGCGGCTATTTCTTCACGAATGTTGTCCTTGAGCTCTTCTACGGTCCTTGGCTTGTTAACGTAAACCTTTGACTTCAAATATCCCCACAAGAAGAAGTCAGGCGGCGTCAAATCGGGCGAACGCGGTGGCCAGTCAAAATCACCACTTTTCGACATCAAACGGCCCGGAAACAATTTCTTCAGAAAATCGATTGTTATGCGACTTGTGTGCGGTGGAGCGCCGTCTTGTTGAAACCAGAACTGCCTCATACGCTTTCGACGGATAATTGGCATCACAAAATTGGTCATCATGTCGCGATAACGCTCCTGGTTGATGGTAACAGCATGGCCATTTTCATTTTGGAAGAAAAACGGCCCAATGACCGTTTTCGCACTAACGCCGCACCAAACTGTGACTTTTTCGTCATGAAGAGGCACTTCTTGAATCTCCTGAGGATTTTCAGTGGCGTAAATACGGCAATTTTGCTTATTTACGGTCCCATTCAGTGAGAAATGGGCTTCATCGGACATGATAATTTTGTTCCAAAATTGCTCGTCATCTTCGGCCATTTCGATGACTCTTTGGGCCCATTCCAATCGACGAGGCTTGTCCGCAGGCAACAATCTTTGCGTCAATTGAATTTTTGTACGGGAACAAATGCAAATCATCGCGAATAATCCATTGTAAAGTGGACCGAGCCATGCCCAACTGCTGAGAACGGCGTTTTTGGGATGTTCTTGGGGACCTCTCAACACTGGCTCGTACGGCAGCGATATTCTGGCCTCTTCGGATTAGAAAGAGCCTCACCAGTCGAAAATTTTTCGTATAAACGCTTAATGGTGTTCTTAGAAGGCGCACTTTTCACATTTTTTAATTTTTTTAAAAGCACGTTGAGTTTCACAATTGACTTGTTCTGTTGAATGTATGGTAAAAATCTGCTTGGACTGACGCTTCAAACGCGGTATGTCATTAAGCGATCTGACATCTCTGTCAAAAGTTATGGTCGAAAATACGTAATTTTAACCAAAGGTTAAGGTTTTAATATTATTGATGCTGGTTCATGGACGGACTCTGTACTTCCAGAACTAGAAAGATGATCCAAAGGCATAAATTTATACGTGTTTTCACTACATCCAGTGCCCATTTGGGTCTTTTATCCACATCATCGGCTTCGTAAGACTCAATTTTCTGCCTCGTCGATGATACCAATCCAAAAGGCGACCGTAACAATTGCCGCACTCTGTATTCGGCGTGTAGTCTTCACCGCTTGGATCAACCTCATCGAAATAGCGTGTATAAGCAAGCTTAAATTTCGAGAAAACCTTATTCTTTGTTCACTTTTGGGAACTATATGACCGCAAACTAAACAAAAACTATCAATGTTTGGACACCGGCTATTTTCCATATTTAATTTAATCTTCTCGACTACAAAAGCGTAACAACGGCGCTTTTAGCACACAATAATAAAGAATGCACCTTATACACTTGTCAATATTTTATCGATATACTGATATATCGACATTTTGGTTGAACGATAAGGGTTATTCCGAGAATACAAAATGTTATCCAGAAAACATAACTTTATAGTATGAAGGTGTTCGTATGAAGCTGGCGTGTACTAGAGACTTGTTTATATTGTTGTTTGGGATAATTTCGCAAAGAAGGGTTTTTCAAATACCCAGTAGTTTAGCCGTGTCTGGCACAAAACAAGAAATAATTGCCCTTTTTCAAAGTTTTTGCACTTTTGAAGTACTAGATGCCAATTTTTGGGTCAGTCTGTTCATGACTTTTTTCCTCTAGTTTATATCCAAACGGTTTATGATATATGGACAGTTTGGGGTGAAAATATGTTTGGTATCAATAAAGTACCTTTACGATGTGATAGGACCAAGTCCTTTGGGGATTTTTTTATATGCTCTTAAAAAGTATTGCGGTCCGAAGGCGTAACCAATTTATGTGTTGCATTCTAGAACAGCCGAGATTGATCTGCGCCCGATATTCGGGACTAATTTGACTCCGAAAACACATATTTTTTAAATAAAATCAAAATTAAAAATCAAGATTTTCGTAAATTTACAATATATTTCCATTTTTACAAAAAATTATAATTGTGCTTATTTGTAACATTAGTTTTTCCGTAATTCATGGGATACAAATGAAAACACTTGGTAGCTATGTTTTCATCTGAAAAATATGTATAAAGATTAGATTATTTTGAAGCCGCTGCGGCTTTGTGCAGACATGCATACATTTAAGTATATGGCGGTCAGAACACTTTCACGTTGTATCGCTTGGATCCAGATTAGCAAACAGCTGACCAAACAGAATCGAGAAGGGTAAATGAGAGCGAAAGCAAATTGACATTAAGCTTTGGCAACCTTGCTCTCAGTTTCTCTCCTCTTTTCACTGGACTGTTGAGTACAATCAAATCATTCTTTTTAGGCTTAAAATTTGCCCGACATTTTCAAATCTTTAACGAAAAAACTTTATTGCTAAGTTTTTGAGTTAAAATTTAATACGAAACATTTGTTATTTAACTAGGTTTTTTTTAAGTGTGTACGCATTATACAAAGAAATAAGACTTAGCCTACAATTAAGTATGACTGTTGGGCATTTCCATAGCTTAACATTCCCCATAAATTTTCCAGTCCGAAATTTGTCAATGTGATTTAAATATATGTGGCATTTCATGTTAACATTCCCCAAAATTTTTGCGTCCGAAACTTGAATGGTTTGTTGGAATTCCAAAGGTTTTACCCAATTTTCAAAAGATAAGCAATTTCTGTGTTTAATATTCCGAATTTCTGTTCTTGGGATCAGCAAAATAAGTTTTGCGTTCCTATCATCATTCGATGGCTCTGATAAGGCAGTTGGCGCAATAGTCTTAAGTTATTTACATTGATAAGATGTCAATGTCTTTGAAATGTTTGATTTAGACGGTGCTCTGTTAGTTCCATCAAAGAATCTAATGATGTCAGTAAGCGTTTTATTATTTGAAACACTTTGGAAAGCGTCATAGTCGCGGAAGTTACTTTCGTCATTATCTGAACTTGGAATCAAGTAACTAAAAAACAAAGCTATTATTGGTGCTTATTTTAAACGTCTTTCTTAAATTTCTAATGAAAATTCATTAAACTTTCGTGACGAGTTCGAGTCTTTGTCTCAAAATATTGAAAAAAGAGTACGGAAAAACTAAAATAAAATATTAGTTGGGGCTGAAAACCTTTTTGTTGCATCTAATAATGATTGTTTTTGGCCGGCTAAAGGTCAAGGACCTTGAACCAGGCTATTTTGAAGTCGGGGCACTCAACTGCAACACTCTTACTTGTTTTTACAGGGTATTTTGTAGTCGGGGCACTCAACTGCAACACTCTCACTTGTTTTTACACGCGTTTTTCATGTATTTTAAACACTCTCTTCAACACTCGTACTTGTTTGTTATCATTTTTTAGTATAGTTTGATACTAAACCAAAAAAAAGTTGGGTTCAAAAGTTGAGCAATTTAGAACAATCTATTTGATACTAAAAAATTCTCTTTAAAACTTTCGACCAAGTATCAAATTGATACTTGAGAAAAAGTATGACCATGATATTGTCAAGGATGTTTAATTGTTACTAACGTGATCTTGTTTTGAAATTGTAATACAAATTTAGGTATCAGTTTGGTCATTTTTGAAATCAATTATCAAACTTTTATATATTTGACACTACTTTTATTCAATTTGATTTCTATTTCTGTAGCATAAATTCAGTTTTTTAAAAACTTTTATAACATTTCAAAAACGTTTTTCATTATTTTAAAGTCTTTCAAAATGTATTTTCTTAACACTATTAAATTCAAATCGTCAATTTTGTACACCTCACTATGGGGAAACATGGGTCTCTCACTGCAAGCCTAGTGTCTACACGAATGTTGTATAATCAGACGACACTGTATTGGAGTGCCTCTTGCAGCAACACTTTTGGTTAAGACCATCAGCGTCTCCAACAGCTTTTTCGTAGATGAGTTCAGAGGAGCCAAATGAAAACACTATAGTCAAGCTGTAAAAATTGGCTATTTCGATTTTTGAATCCAAGTTGTTGCAAAAACTTTGTCTTCCTTTATCAATTCCAGCAATATTCGAATTGGTTTGAGTTATGCGCAAAATATCTGGTTTAAAACAGACGCTCATCAAATGAGGTGAGGATGTTATTTCGCCAACTATATGTGTTTTGGGTACGTTAGGATATCTCCTCGGCAAGAATATATGCAAACGATATCGTTAAAGTCATTCAAACTCATGCATTTCGAAACAAGTTGGTTTTGGTGGACTATACATCTGCAAAAGTCGACAACAAATTTAAACGTCGATTATAATAGCAAAATACGCACTTTCCATCATTTGAACTTCACGATTCAATTTGCTATGCTTTCCATTCAAGAGAATATCTTTCAATGCTTAAATAGTAATGGCTGTTTTTATTCCCATTTAATTTTTCTCGCCAAATCTCGAAAATGCATTGACTTCTGCACAGTTGGGCTGAAACTCGCATTGTGCGTTATCTTGCAAAGCGCTGAAACAGGCACAGCAGCATTGTGTCTTATTATATGTCCCGTCTAAAGAGTTACATTTGTTTATACATATGTTGGTAAAAAACGACCTCAACAACATTAATACATATGTTTCATTTGAAATACATTTATTTTTCTTCATCACATCGTTTGCAAAAGGGCTTTTACTTTTAACTTAGTACTGAATTGTTTACATAACAAATAAAACACTAAATGTGACACGTCAAGCCTCGCCAGTTGCGACATTCGGAATGCTTCGTTTTACAATTCATTTATTCTTCGAACTTGAAAGAAAATTTATTAGTTTCAAATTAATGTTTCTGCGCATCAAATTAATATAAATTTCAAGTTACTACTTTCTAGGCTTACACTGATACAAAAAAATGATCAGTTTGAGACAATGTGTTTTAAATTGATATTGATAAAAATTTTTTTGGGAATAGGTTTAAACAATTTGATACTTCAATTGTCAAACTCTTAGTATTATTTTATTTTACACTAATGAAATGAAGTCGTCACTGTGGAAAACATGGTTCTCTCACACTGCATTCATTTTGTCCACGCGGATTTTGTTTAGACAGAAGTCACTGTAATGGTGTGCCTCAAGCTCAAACCCATACATTAAGATCTTTACGCATTTGCAGAGAACCTGAATGAAAAACGCCAAAAACGCCTTATCTTGAGCTATTTTCGTCATCTTGCAAAGCGCAGAAACAAAGGTCTGTCCAAAGAGTTATAATAAGTTGGCAAAAAACGACCACAACAACATATACACCAAAAAAAAAAGTGTTTTTATGTATGTCTTAATTGTCTAGGATATTTCTGAGTCGTACACTCGACTGCCACACTATTACTTCTTTTATTTAAGATAAGTTTACCTTACAATTAAACATCAACTAATCAGATATACTAGATCTCTGAGCCTCCTCCAATGGACAGCAATATTAAACTAGAACAAAAAGCGGACAAGCCAGTATTTTTGCATGCAATCAGAATGAGAGAGAAGCCGCCAAAAGCAAGAGAGTGAACAGCGGCGAGCCTAATTTAGTCAAGCATGGCCAACTACCAACTAAATAAACTCTCCTCCTCCAGTTGCCAAATTCGTAAACACGAATCTAAGTTTGGCAATGCCAACGGCCCACAATGGCCAGGTGTTAAATGAACAATTTGCGCCAGGATTACTTTATTTACTTGCATGAATTTGTGTGTCGAACTTTATTTTGATTGGCTGTTGAGTTTAATGAAGTTTACTTCTACATTTTATGGCCAAGCTGTTGTTGTTTGTTGTGCGCTTTTGTTTTAACAGTTAAGGCAGTTAAATCATTTACACTTTGCCAACTGCAATGCACTGATTCTTGCCAACTCAAGTCTCCAGTTTCTGTCTGACTAAGCACAATACACTGGGAGAAATTGATAAAATGGAATTGCCATTGGTTATTTTTAGGCAATTTAAGGATTCGTCAGTCACAGCAAAAACTGGTTGTTTTGTAATTAAATGATTCATCAGTCACAGAAAAATGGTTTGTAAATAAAACTGATGTCAGTTTCCTACTAGACTCTCACTAGTTTGGGTTTGTTTTGTTACTTTTCCGTAGTTTAATGATTCGTCACTCACGGAATAATAATTCTTAAACAAAACTAAGTTTATTGCAATTTGTTGTTACTTTTTTGGCGATTTAATGATTCGTCAGTCACAGAAAAATGGTTTGTAAACAAAACTGATGTCAGTTTCCCAATATTCTTTAACTAGTTTACGTTTTTTCATTACTGTTTGTTGATTTAATGATTCGTCAGTCACAGCAAATTCGTTAGAAAACAAAAATATTGCTTCTGATGTAGATTGGGTTCCGTTTTGTTACTATTTGTTGATTTAATGATTCGTTAGTCACAAACAAAATTGATGTCAGTTTCCCAATATTCTTTTAGAAGAATATTCCTTAAGAAGAAGAAGAAGATGTCAGTTTCCAACTAAAATCCCACTAGTTTGGGTTTGTTGCGTTACTTTTCGGTGATTTAATGTTTTTTAAGCATTCATTGTGCTCGTTTGATCATTCATAAGAGTTCAGTGTTATCAAAATCATGGTTAGTCATATCCCTTTTTGTGGTCTTGAAAATAAGTTTCTTAATTATTTCGAAATTTTATCTTATCAGCTTAAAAATACGCTTGTGCCTTGGATTTATAACCAGTTTTTATTGCGGTTGAAACGGACTGTAACTGACCTAGCACACTAAGAAAAATAAGGATATTTTTTAAAGATCCTTTGGATATTATTAAATATCCATTTAATGCTAAATCGATTGTAATGCTTCGGGTTTTAATATATATTTATTTCTAGCATTTCATATTTAGGCAAGACTTCATAATCTGACGTAGAGTTCCAAGCTCCTACATCGATCATAGATTTTTCATTGAATGGAGTTGAAAATTCTCAAAAGAATATAAAAAAAGTTTATGATTCCAAAGGGATCTTAATGGATCTGGTTTTGATCTCATTTGAACCCTCAAAATCTATGTGTATGTAGATGAAGGGTCTGGAAAATTGACTGGGTACTTTGGCAAGTCTACCACAAGCTGAGTTTGTAAGACTAGAATTCAGAACTCATATGATTAATCGTCTGCTTCAATATAGGGCAGCAACTCAGCATTTTGAACCCATTCCTGTACCCCGATGTGAGCATTTGGTACATTGTTCTTAAAGCCTATACTCAGATAAGATAAATTTTTAGTTTGGTAAGATATTTCCATCAAGTGAAAATCCAGCAAAATTTGCAAATATTTCTTGTGTGTGTGGGCACAACTAAACAGTGTGACCAGCCTCTAACAGGTGGAGGTCCTCTGACAACAGCGTTACGCACTGTTAACTTTTTGAATTTAAATAAATTTGAAAAAATATAAAGGATATTTTCTGGAGGAAGCATGCAGTTCGGAGTAGGTGCTACATACTTTGTACTTGGGGATGATAGGACGATGGCTGAGCATGACACTTTGCAGTGTTTCCCGGATGGCACAAAACATCACCGCAGCATGTTGTTAATGCAATCTTCTCCAAAATAGTATGACCTCTCTATGCCAATCAAATGAAGTCTCTCATCGTAGGATGCCTAAGTTCATAGCTTTATATAGGGATTTTGTGGCCGGATCAGTACCTTTGTTTTGGTCGATGGGCGAACCGCTGGAACAAGCCAAAACCATACGACAATTACTAAGTGCGAACTAGGATCAAGAGTCCCATAGACAGGAAAGTCCAGGACGGGGTAGCTACGGCTTGGAGCCCATTAGCTTCTTAGTCCTAGTAGTTTATTGGGCGATCCCGTTATGCGGCATGCTCCACTGCCCTCAAGAAACTAGAGTCTTCTAGGGTGCATACAACTACAACATATAACCGATGTGGACGCGCCATTAGCGCCTAAATCAAGATGCACACCAGCAGGAATCAGACATGGTGACAATCCAACAGATGCCTATAACTGGCGAACAGATTAAGAAGACGTATTAAACAACGACATCTCCGACTGTCTATAGACAGCATCCCTCGGCGGCCTCACAATTTGGCATAAGGTGCCTTTGGCACCATACCCTACCAACTTGCACGCTGATGATCCCCAGCCAGATGACAGCTCATAATAAAAAATATAAACTCCCCCAAAGTGTTCGCTCATCACGTCCAAAATATTGTTGGCAATATATGCGCTGCACAGCTGTTCTCTCCATCCACACACGCTACGATATGCAACTATCGATAAGAAACTGTGAATTACGTTCATGTTGCTGGATCACAAGCAACGAAAAGGTAAACTAAAAAGTCTGCCACAGTTTTTTTTTATGAAGTTTGACAGGAATTTTAGTTCGGAGCTTAAATGTTGTACAGCTTTGAAATCTGAATACGTTTGAAAAGGCATCTTATTTGTATGAAATTGTTTCTATTCATGTGAAATATCGTACCAAACTAAAAATTTATCTCATCTGAGAGGCCTATACTGATTACAAGCTCAACAAGTTCTCCAACGTGTTTGTTAAGCACGGTACGGAGTAGTCCAAACTGTTTGGGCGCACAAAAAAGTCAATTATTGCGCGTGTGGAACCTAAAAACAAATTAGTGTGCTGAGATAGCCAAAAAATCCCAAAATGTCAAAAAAAATGCCAAATTTGGGATTTTTAAGTTAATCTAACACGGTTGTTTATAAAAATTAATTAGAATTTAAAATCATAAAAAAAAAAATGCAGAAATACGGATAGTTAAGGGTGTAGCCAGGGGCACCTCTCCCGCACAAATCGTGTTGGAAGAGAGATGAGGATGCCAGAAGCAACCATCAATGTCTCAGTTGCCTTATTTGCGGCTAGGGGGAAATACGGGAAGATTGACCAGGGCTATGAGTATTCTAATAATGCGAAGTCAGATTGTAAGATCTAATGTACTTCACACAGAACGCATGTTCAATAGATACGTTAAAGTCACTGAAAAGTCCATACGAATCGATGAGCCTGGCTGGTGGCCGACTAGCGCCCCCAGGTGACCGGAGTCTCCCAGTTAGCCATTTGAAAAGCACACTTTCGGACATGACAATTCTATATGATATAGAACCCCAGGTCGAGATCCCCAGGCTTGGTTCACAGGATAAGGACTGGGGTCGGTATAGTTGTCACGCCCGTTATGACGAGGGACGTCATCATGCCCCTTTCGGGACGAAGGTTCACACAACAGCTCAAGACAAATCTTCCATTTGAGCGCCAACAGTTTTATTTGCCTCTTTGAGTTGACGCCAAAACGAAACATTCTCTCCAGCTGCAATACGAATCTGGTGTAGTGCAAGGCCAATCAAAAATGTAAAATATTT
This sequence comes from Lordiphosa stackelbergi, assembly GCA_018904235.1. Classification (NCBI taxonomy): domain Eukaryota; kingdom Metazoa; phylum Arthropoda; class Insecta; order Diptera; family Drosophilidae; genus Lordiphosa; species Lordiphosa stackelbergi. Next base: position 56,407 of record JAEIFU010000649.1, on the reverse strand, counting down.
TCATATAAAAATTAAAAAAACTTTTGCTGTTGTTGCTTTTATCCCGGACATGATTGTTGCAGATCTTTGTCGACTTCTGCTGGAGGCTCTCCATGTCAACTGCAGCGAAATTCTATTTATTGATGAGGTTCCAAATACTTATCTTTGCATCCACGGTATTAATCAGCGCAATTTGACCCTTCTTTTCTGACATTTTTTTTGCTTCTGAGCGTCAAAATAAATAAATTTAATTACTTTGGGCGCCCAAAAAAGGCTCGAACAACTGGAAATACAATCCACAAATTAAGAGTTCGACGTTCGAGTTCGATGTTTGTGTGGATTGACGTTTCGTTTCTCTGCGTACACACCGTAAAACGTTTGACGTCAAACGTTTTGCGTGTGGTTTTACAACGTTTTTCTTATATGGAGTTTTTCGTTTGCGAGCGCTTTATTGAGTACTCCGTACCGTGCTTTATGCTGGTCAAAAAATTCTTATCATTACATCTCAGCGTTGAATAAAATCAGCTTCAGAGCGGTTGAATGTGAGTCGGCGAACAAAAATCAGCGTTGAATAAACTGATTGAACATGTTTGCATGTAAATCGACTTTGGTGGTTACCAACAAAAGCATGGTTTTCTGTTCTATTCATTTGGCAAGCCCTGCTTAAAATGCCAGAGCGAGCTCTCTCTTACTCTCTCTCTCTCTCTCTTGTTCTTTCCATCTCTGTCATGAGTTTATTCATACGAGAAGTTAATCGTTCACTCTAAGAACAAAAAAACGAACAGACTCCCTGAAGAAGCAAAGCTGCCGAAACGCGTAGGAGAACAACTGAAATAAGCAAGCAAGAAAGACGGCCTAACACAAACCCTGGAAATATATCAAAGCGCCAATAAGGCGGGATCGCAACTGAGATCGATTGAGCGCAAATCAAATTTGTTAGGGTGCTTCTCAGGCTCAAGAGAACTGCATTTGGTTGCCTGAAGCTGTTTGTTCCATGAGTTCCCATTAGGAAATGCTATAAAACTGGACTATAAAGTTCCAAGCTATCAGTTGTACAACCTTAAGTTGGTTCCCTTATCATGTTCCTCGAAGACCAAGCCCTACCCTGAGTGACTCTCTGAAATTTATCGAATTAAGGTTTGCTATACGGAGAATCAAGCAGGGTTCCCCAAGCAGAGAACGCAAAAACGTGACTGCGTCTCTCTCTAAAACACCAGGAAGGTTGAATTCGGCAAGCATTCGGTAAGAATTGGCAAGCAAGTTAGTATCCCCGTGGCTATTGTTGGGGAACTCTGTCTTAAAGTTCACAAAATACACCGACACGAACCAAACGCATGCTGCAGCTTGTGTTTTTAGTGGCTGGCCAGCGGTCGATGAAGTAGGTCAGAGCTGGTGTGTGTCGCCAATACTCACTCACTGCTTGGCCTTGCTCTTCTTAACAAACCCTAAGTACACTTGAGTTCAATTAACTAGCCAGCTTAAGGAAATCCGCATTAGTTTTTCGAGGATTTTCTAGAATTGTTTGCCTTGATTCAAGCACATTTTTCATCTACTTAACTATATAATTTTTCTGAGTGTACTTGACTATCAACTATCAGTTAGGTACAAGAGGTGTTTATCTAATCCGAGTCGCTTGCTCCGCATTCAATTAATCAGAGTTGAGTCATTAACTTGGCTGCAAGTCCAAGTTTATAAGAGAGGGGAAACCCTCCCTCTCTCTCTCTCTCTCTCTGTCGCTCTACCTGTGTATAGAACAAACAGAAAAGTCGTTAAACCAGTTTATGACTGGCCGGCCATAGAGGCCACGTTAAGCAGAATCAACAGTTTTTTGCTGAATCAGCTGCTGTGGCTACTGGAAACAGGGGGGAATACTGCTGCTGCTGCCTGCCTGCCTGCCTGCTGGAGCAACAACTTCCTCATTTTCCACAAAAATAATCGAAATGCTAATAATCTGGGCCAATGTCAGTGCAATTGATAAAGACAACAACAATTTGGCCATCCTCACATCAACCAAAACAGCTGCACTTGGTGTCTGTTTACCTCTTTATGTGTACATTTGTCTGTTTGTCTTACTCGCATATTGACACTTCCTTGTTACGAACAACTCGACTTTGAACTTGAGTTTCGTGAGTTTGAATCTTGCCCATGGCTGATCTCTCACTTTGACCTTATCCATCCGATATGGCTTAGGGCTTCTTCAGCTGCACGTACCAGACCGACCATATACCCCAAGGCCATTTCGAGATGAAGCAAATGAAATGCCATTAAAAAAATACAAAATATTGTGTCAGCTACAAAACAATGAACAACAAAGGCACGCGCGCGCCTTTGTCATACAAAATGTTTAAACAAAGTTGGGGATGAAAAAAAGATGGACACCAGATATTGAATTAGTAGTGAGGCAAGAGTTAATAATATGAGAAGCAATTTAATACAAGCGAGCTGCAGTTTGTTTTAAAGCACATTTTGGATTAGTTAGTCTTAAACCAATTTAGGTTTGAAACAAGAAGAGTTTGTTGAAGGGAATCAAAATTCATCGTATTTTGGTTTCAGTTTCGGTTCTGGTTTTACCAACAGGTAAAAGGTTCTGATATGGACAGCAGATTTAATTCCCAAGTCCAAATAAAGTGGGTAAGCAAGCTATACACATGCATGAGTTCATAAATGATCAATTTTATTTGCCGATGCTTGTCATACACAATTCATAAGTTTGTATTCATAAGATGTTTTAAATAATATTTATTTAACAATGTCTTCTCCAAACTTAAAGTTACTTTAACTCACAAATAATTGTTTACAAAGATGGTAAATAAATGATTACTTCTTTGAAGCATAACAGCGGTCAATGTATTTTCGTCCATCTGTTTTCTTAGCGAAGACATAATAAACGTAAAATTTGGCAGAATCCGAGGTCGTTCGCTAGGCAAACGGCCTTCCTTCAACCGAGCACAGAGAAACACACGTATCTCGAATAGTCTGTTTGTTAATTGCCACTCGAATGCTGGGCTTAAACAATTCATCAATGCACCTGGAATCAGCAGTTTTCTTTTCCTGTGCTTGATTCGTGTTTCGCGGATCGACTTGACTGTCAAGCTCTTTAATTAAGTCGCCCTATAAAAAAGTAAAGTATTTACGTACAAAACTCTGTATATATAATGGAGAAGTACATAAAAACAATAAATAGGAATTTTCATTAAGGTACCTTTAATAGCAAAGAAGTTTTTCTCACTGGATTCCATTTCAAGAGCAACGAACTTTCTAGGGCAGCTTCTTGATAAAATGTGGCAGTTGTGCTGAAACTTAAGTATATTGTGGGGGAACATTTAGAACTGATAAATATATAATTTGGTGGTTGTAGCTTACAAAGGGTAAGAGATTTTCATAGAAGAAATTTTCATCCAACTGGTTGCTGATGTCAAATAGCTATGTGTTTCTTCTGAATTTGACTGGAGGACATTTATATGGAGGACAGTCAAAAACACTACTTGTAAATTTTGACTTAGGTACCATCACAAACAAAGAAGTTATCCCACAATTCTTTTTTTTAGGAGCAATCGCCTCTATGGGAGGTAGTCGATAAATCCGCGGTAAGCGGAAAATAACAATTTATGTTATAAAAAAAGACACCGTGCCAAGTTTCAGCTCGTTTAGCCATGGGCATAATTAAGTCACAACAAAATTTACAAACTTCACTGCCGGGTTTTTTTTTTTTAAAAAAAAAAACCAAAAAAAAATAAATTAATTTTTTGTTTTTGTATCAAACTTTCAGAATCCGTCGGGATATTTTGCAATTTCCAGAATTTTTTAAATCTGGACCAGTCTAACGTACATATATGTACAACTTAACTGATACCATCTTAAAGGATGGCTTTAAGCGTGTTATGTACATACATATTTTTAGCTTCTTTTCATTTGGGGTATGCAAGCATTAGCATGTACTGACATACATAAAGGCAAGCTATTTAAATTTCCAAGACCTTACGAACGAAATAAGCATGTATTTATGCATATGTATGTCCAAAGAGAAAAGTATCTAAGCTTACATATTTATTTACCTTAGACTGAGCATCATTTTACATTGCATATATGTAAATATTTCGAAAAGTAAATTCGTAAACATCAAATTCAACTTAATTTTTTGCCCACACTCTTTTATTAAGCAAATGTTTACATTTTCTTCAATATCAAGGGCGAAATACTGCTGCATTTTAAGCTATCGTTCAGATTAACTTTCAATTCTTAAACTAATAATTTGCTCGTTGCAGTTTCGCAGTCCAAACACGATGAGAAATTTTACAACGATTAACCGCTGGTCATATGTAGGCGACTTTATTACTGAGCACGTTCGTTTTGTACACAACAACGATAGAAGGCTAAGACTTAGCAGAAAGCGAACATGCAAAAACAGAACTTAAGTAAGAGAGCGCCCAATATATATATGTATATTAGAGTGTCCCAAAACACAAGGAAAAAAAATTTTTTTTCGCGAAATCAAATACGCATACCCTCTATTTTTATTCCATTTGACCTCATTAACTCACAAATTAAATATTATTGAGATTGGACAACGGTAACCCGTGCCGAATTGATGCCAAACTCTTAAAACAAATTTATACACCCCCCACACAACACAACAAAAAAAAACCCCGGCATAAGACACTTCCCCTGTAAGCATCACCTCATACCCAATTTTCCAAATGAAGCTTCGGTTCACGTTTTATGGGTACTTTTGTACTTGCAACACACAACGACAACAATTTTAAATTAGTTTTTAATAGTTTAAAATAAAATTCTCCAAAAATTCAGCAAATGTGGACAGGGTCATGGGGAACGCAATATAGAAAATTCACTTCAATCGTGCAAACGGTTAAGGTACATTCAGAAGAAGGTAAACCTTAATAGAAGCTCTCAGTAGATTTTCATTAAAATCGTTTTTTATTATGGTACAATGGGCTATTGCATGCCCCTAAGAGATGGTAGGCCACAGCCATAATCCAGATCTAAAAATAGACAGATCAGCGTTTTCAGTTTTGCCCATGAAGCCTTGGTTCGCGGAGTATTGTTTTTTTGCTATAACAAAATTACAAGTGAACAAAAGCACATCGACTCGTTAGCATCAGCCTCAGAGAGAAAGTACTAAAATGTTTCAATGCAATTCGGCACGGGTTACCATGGTCCTACCTTCTTGAAATTTTATTTATAACCATTTTGAGTTAAAAGTAAAAAATTTAGAGGGTATGCGTAAAAAAAACGACTTTGATTTTTTGGGACACCCTAATGTACATATAAACTTTCGTTGCTGTTTTTGTTTTAGTCTTCCTAAAATAATATCTGTTGTCACTCTCTCACGCTCTTCACCGATAGCGCTGTTAGCAGCTCTGAATATAGAGATGACACTCTTTCGCTTCGAAATTTAAAAAACAAATACCTCAGAACCGGAATGAACGGTACAATGTTTTTTTCGGTTCTCGAATACCGTTATTAAAAAAATTCTAAGTATCGGTTCCGGTTCTGAGTTTTAATCGGTAATTTCCGGTTTAACTCTCTAATTACTACAAACCTTTTAAGACTTTTCCCCTAGTAGAAAACTCTTTTGACGATCATGCAAAAAGCCCGTCTATTGCCTTGAATTATGAAGTCTTTTTTGGGGTTACGTGGGAATCATAACATATACAGGCCTATTCCCGTTTTCGATTTCGATCAAATCATGAGGAATCGGAATTGTTTAAAGTTCCCGCTTCCATAATTCGACTGTGCTTTTCGGATTTTAACTTCAAAACCCCGTTTACATTCATTGAACCCTCCTGATGGCAAAATATTTCGGCCGACTTTTTATCCTTTCAAGGGCCGGAGTTTCAACGCTGATTATCTTCCGACCCTATAAACTATATATATTCTTTCAGGGGACGAGCTGAGCGAGAGCTTTGTCCGTCCGTCTGTCGTTCTGACGCCTGTCTGCTCAGTTTTCAAGCTTCTGCTTCTTTTTCGGTTGCTGAATACGGGGTCGGTGTTGTCGGCCTACTTCGGTGAAGTGGGTGTTTGTTAAAAACTTTTTTGTTTTAATGTTTAACGTCCCAATGCTTCGAACGAGATATATAAGCTTTCACTAATTTCGGAAGGATTTGTCAAAATCGGAGACAATTATTCTAAGCTCCTTGTGAACTATCGGTCAAGACTGGGTTTAGAAAAGGGTTGTTTTTGAGTGTAGCTGTGTGTCAGACGATTATAAATAACAAGTTTTACGTTTCTAAGAAATCCCAACTCTAAGCAATTCCGATCAATCGGATTCGAAAACGGTTACAGGCCTAATAGTCAACCGAACGGATCGGTACCGACATATTAGTAGCAAGCAGTAAAAAGAAAACTCTGTTTCAAATTTCAGAACTCAGTCAGACGGCTCCTTGCCCTGATCAACAACATCTGTAGTTTGTGGGGGACGGAAATGAATAATTCTTTGCTTTGCAAGTTATTGAGCCAAATTATAATACTCTTGACATTTGGCTCGTTTTGCTCAGTTGTTTATGCTCAGCTGCCCCATCGATGAACTTTGAGACAGAAAACAAAATCAAGTGTTCTGTTGAGAGAGTGAGCGAGTCCGAAAGATTAGCCCATTGTCATTTCGGTTTGATGGTATACTAAAAGTTTTACAATTTACGGAAAATTGCGGAAAGTGATCCGATAAAAAGCATTAAATCCTTTTTTTTATTCGTTTTAGATTTCAACGTGAAAACAGAAATCTACTTTAAACCAAAATGCAAGTCATTTAAACAATTGTTGCTTACAAAGTATTTTGCATAATTCAATTGCTGGCACTTTCACTTGCCAATGTTTAAGTGCACTGAGCAACAAAGAGTTCAAACTAATATAATAATAAGTAATACTTATTGCAGTTTATGGCTCCCTCCCCCCTTTCTCCCCTCTCTTCCTCCCTAGCGAACATTTTCTGATTTATGTTGCGGCTCATAAACTCAACGTTGTTTCGCTCACATATGGGTCAAATGCATGCCTTGGATCCGAGCCAACCAAAATTTTCGAAAATTTCTTTTTTGGAATATATTTGACAGACGTGGTTTCCAGTATGTGTGAGTGTGTAAGTAAATATAAGTCACAAAGTGTTGTTGTTATTTTGGGGAATGTGGCACGTGTGTAAACACGGGGGCGCCCTCAAATTCCAAAGTTAATGAACCCGCTCAGCGGAACGGAACCAGCCCCCCCAGGCATCACTCCAAACCACTTGAAGTGCATAAATAGGAACGACCTTGGCAAACATTCTAAGCTGCCAAGTTGCCAAGGTTATTTTGTTTCGGGCTCCAGACAAACGTCGCCAAATCGAATTCAAGCCCCCAAAAAAGGCAAAAGCAAAGTTGATGGCAAAACGATAGTTACTTCTTCATAACATAACACTTCTCGCATATGGGAAAACCTGTCAATATTCCCTCAAATGTCATTGTCGGGCCAAAATAAAAAGATGTCTATGCAATCAGGTTAAGTTTCAATAATGACGATTCAATTTCATGGGAAAACGCGAAACGTAAGCCTTGAAAATGCCGTTGCACATCTTGTGAAGTTGCAGTTGGTGTTGTGTGTGTAATGCAGAATTTTCATTGCCGTTCATCAACATCAGACAGACTATTCACACGCAGAGCTTCGCTTGATGTCTTCATCAGTTTTCAATCAAAGGCAAACCGCCGTGTCACCTGAACGCGTGAAATTTCACAAAACCACAAAATCATAAAATTATGTTAATATGGAATTAAAAGCTGCTTGAAGGGCATGGAATGGACGTGGGTGCAACGTGCTTAGGTACAGTTGAGTTCAATTAACTAGCCTTAGATTGTGTGTGTTGCACAACATGCAAAAATTAGCCCAACATTTAATGAGGCCTCTCCCCCCCCCCCCCACTCACAATCGGTCTCTTTCTCTCTCGGTCTATGGCTCTTATGTAATTGTTGTTAAACTGTCAATTCAATAGACGTTACTCATACGTACCGTTGTGCAGCGGATGTACAACAACAACAAAAACAAAAAAACTGCGCTTCACAGTGTGTGTCTCTCTCACATATCTATGACATTTTTTTTTTAGCGAATGCTTTTTTTCAATTTGTTTTGTTTTTTCTACAACAAAAGCAAAAAATTAACGCTTAACACATACGGAAAAGGTTTTCTTTTTTCATTATTTTTTAAAACGTCGCTTAATCTGTTTAGCTTTTAGAGGGAATTTTGTACCAAATGCCAAACAAACGTTGGTTTTACATTTGTAAAGAAAGAGTAGGATAAAATAAATGTAAGTAGGACTCCATACCGGAACCGTTTCAAATCGCCAGCCAGAACAAGAACAAGAACCGGAACCGATACCGATACCGTTAACCCTTATTATTGGAACCGAAACTTTGGTTCCGGTACAGTTTCAGTTTATAGATATTATCAGAGATTAAAACCGAAAACGTAACCCTTAACCGCTTAAAACTTTATAAAAAATTTGTAACCGAAACCGTAACCGTTACCGAAAAAAATTGTGTTTTTATAACCGTTACCCTATAACTTTTATTACCATAACCGTTTATCAGAACCGACACAGAAACAAATATACGGGTTAATTTCGGTTTTAATCTACTAGCAAAATTTTCGATAAACGTAAATCAGTGTCGGGATAATCTAGAGGACAGAGAAATGTGCTTGTGTTAGTGAGCAAGAGAGACTACAGCCTTCAACTTTCATGCAATTCAGTGTTCACCGATTCACACAACCATAAAAACATTAGTTAGCTGTCATACAAAAAGATAGGTGTGAAAAAAGTTTTAGTAAGAAAAACTTTTTTGTTTTCAATGATATCGCTTCCAAACTTGCAAATGATCCATATTATATGCTACCACACAATTCCGTTAATATCGCTTATATGCAAAAGTTATAATGCTGCAATATTTTTGCATATAAGCGATATTTGCATTTAAGCGGTTATCGGTTATATGCAAATCATTTGCATATAAGCAATCTATCGGTTGTAAGCGAAAATTTGCATATAAACAATTAAGTGAATTTTATTTTAACGACAAATAGTTAATACTTATGTGTAATGTAGCTATTAGATAAGGATAACTTAAATGGTAGTTGCTTTCTTTCAGCAAAAGCGGTAATATTATTATTATATAGGAAAAATGTCGAGGTAGTGAATCCAAGTTTAGTAGGGCCAGAATATATATTCAGATTGAGCAAATTATTATCCACAAATGGATTTTAATTTTCATTCAATACGACACGATAATACAATATTCTCGTACGAAATTATTCCAAATCAGGCAAGATCACTGTCGCATTGAATGTACTCGGCATCTATTTAGATTGAACCTTGCAACTTCGAACTTTTATGACATTTGAGATTCATTGGACTGAAACATCAGTATTGCTTCTGGGTTTTCAATCCTTTTAACTTTCATGCTTGCTTCCATTTGGTAGAGCCTTGAAGTACAATCGAGAGGCATCGGCAAATAATTTGAGTTAAAAGCGGCTCATTTGCTGTATTAATTTTACTGGATTCTCTATGAATCTTTGCGAAGTTGATAGACTTAGTTTGCAGCAACTGACGACCGCTCCAATCTGAAGCATAGTCTTTATTTAGCTTTAAGGCGAGCTCCTGTGCCTTAGAGAGCAAAACTGAAGATAGCGGATTTGCTTATCTTTATTCCTTTTCTTGTGAGGATTGGTTACAACACTGGATGCTGCGGAGCCTTGCTTTATCCTTCGCAGCAAGCATCTATTATATAGATAAAGATGCTCAAACAAATCCTGAATTGTTTGAATGGAATTTTAATATCTAAAAATATAAAAAAATTCCACCTGACTGACTCACTGACTGGTGACTGCCGCAAAGCCTAAACTACAAACGATAGGAAGCTGAGCTTTTCACAGTAGTTTTGTCTTATGCTGAAATCGAGTACTGAGATCGGATTTTGGAATTCGGAAATGGAGTGGATCGGATTCGGAATTCAACAATAACTGCTAACCAATATTCCGGAAAATTCACTACCCCCGGGTGGAAAATGGGTGGTCAAGGTTGCATGGGCAAGAGTGTAGTTGCCAGCGATTAGCTCCAAACTCATTTTCAAAGTTACACATAATAAAATAGAAACAGCGTGACTCTAAAATTTATAAAATCGATCTGTCAATTGTTTATCATTCGATCCGATTCAAACTCATTTTCAAAGATCTATATAAAAATTCAACAATAACTGCGTACCAATTTTTTGCAAAACTGCCTACGGGAAAAATGGCCGGAAAATTCTGCACGCAAAAAACTACTTTTTTTATACGATTGGCTTGAAAGTCGATTATTAGTAAGTGAAATAAATTGAGATGTGATTTTCGGTGTTGGAAAATATGACCAAACGGTCGGAAAATTCCTGCAAAAGTCTGTATGTGATGGAAATACCGCCGGGATGCTCACTAGGAAATGGGAGGGAAGTGGTTGAAAAGTGGATGGTGAGTGGGTGGGGTGTTTTTGGGAAGTGGGTGGAAACTGGGTGGGAAGTGGGTTGGATATGGATAGGAAGTGGGTGGAATGGGGTGGTAAGTGGTTGGGAAGTGAATCGGAAGTTGGTGGGAATTGAAAGGAAAGCCCAGCAGCAAAGTCGAAACGGGGATTAGGCAAAGTAGCATAACGATGATTTCAAGCCTATGAATGTTAGATTCGATTTCTGGGCTCTACTGGGGACACAAATTAAAAAAATATTTTCACAACTAAATATTTAATTTATTCTTTACTGTTGAAGGCGCAGCGAAGCGCGACGGGTTATATGCTAGTCCTTTGATAATTGTTGGTTTTTAAGTCATTTAAAATCCATTTTTTTCTTTAGCTGTTAGAATATGATGTGAAATTCATGCAAGTTTTAGTACAAAGTCATCCGTTCAGCTATCAGGAACTGTGTTTCAAATTTGCTTATAACCGATTAAAATAGCAGGCAGAAATTTTAAATTTGATGTATAATGTTTGCATATAAGCAGTATTTGCTTATAAGCGATTTGCATATAAGCAATTAAATTCTTATATCAAAGCTGTGAATAATGCTCTAAAATATTAAACTTTTGCATACAACCGGTATTTGCATACAAGCGGTTCGTCATATAACCGATATTTACCCCGGCATACAGCGAGAGATACCCACTATCTTTGCTTTATGCTTATTCGCACTTTTATATCCGCAGCGGAAAGAAAAGATGTGAAGGCACGAAACAGGAACTAAGGCTGCCTTTTTGGTTAATGATCATGTTGCGAATTATGCTCTCTACCCCCCTCCTCTGTTTTGGTGCAATTATCTGCTTAAAATTATGATAGACATGAGATGGCAAAATTGATTAATTACAATTAAGTATAATTAATTACAAGAGGGTAACAAGGGGTAAGCTATTATGTCACAATTTTTCTTCACAAAGGGCCTTTTCTTTGGGAAAGTCGACCGACAGACCGCCCGCTGGCTAAGTAGTGCAATTAACGGCCTGCCGAAAGTAAAAGTGGGGGAATACAGTAGAAATAGTAGAAAGGTTTTTTGACATTACAAAGTATGTGGAATCGATGCTGATACGGTTTGCATAACTGCAATGCCAATACAATTGGTTGGCTGTGGCTTGCGTGCTTTGTCTGGCCATTTTGGTGAAGTCAATGGTCCCAATTCCAATGAAAGTTTCACAGCTTGAGAACTGCCAAACCCAACTCTCGTATGACAAAAGCGACACCTCGTCAAATACAATGGTGTGTGTGTGGGTTTCTTCTCTTAATCTGTTCAGAACACATTTGTTGCGAACACATCACATTAAGCAATATCCTGCACCGCTTAATTAGGGTTATTAACATTTTTGGCAACTGCTTAAAAGTTGCACCGTTTTGCCATATCATTATGATTTCGCGTGCCAAGCAAACGAGTTGAACGAACGCTTGCATCAACAGTGTTGTCCATGGGCAAAAGATGCAAAATCAAAACTTAAGTGGTAATGACATCTGTACAATGTGAAGAGCTTAATGGCTCCATTAAAAAGCAGGCAAATGATTCAGCAAGCGATGGATGGTGGCTGGTGGCTGGCGCCTGGGGCACGTTCAATGTTGCTTGTGTTCGTGTTTGGTTTTGGCTTTTTGGTCAGAACGTGCTAAAAATACTCGAATAGAATTTCACTTTTTAAGCCAAAATTCAGCAAGAGAATTTTGAAATGTATTTAGGGGTTTTTTACTATCGTAAGTAGAGCTATCCACAAATGGGGGTCGGCTTCATTTGAAACTGAGCCAAAGTGTTTTGTACTCTTGTTTCTATGGAAAGTGTTTAAGATTCAGTGAAGGTCACGGAATATCGGATTTTTAAATATCGGTTTTGAGAACCGATATTTTTAGAAGCGAAAAGACCGAAAAGAACCTTAACATTGTACCGGTACAGTTTCGGTTCTGGGGTATATTTCATTTTTAAATTTCCATAGCTGTTGCCTGCGCCCATGATGTAGAGCGCGAGAGAGTGTCATCTCTATATTCAGAGCAGCAAACAGCGCCAACGGCGTAGAGCAGGGGCCGGCAAAACACACATGCTCCATTTGGCGTTGCGTGTGTGTGTATAGCCATGCTCATTAAGCACTTTGTTGTTGTTGCAAAGAGAGCAAAATAAGCTTGTACACTAGGGGGCGTCGATTTGTATGGGTGGAAAACGACCAAAGCGTATAGCAAAAACGAAATCTACGGTCAATTCTAAGAAAATTTCACCAAGAAACCATGGGTCTACAATGAATTCCTAGTCCGCGCAAATCGACTTCAAATATTTATGTTATATTTTCCTAAAAAACAAGTTAGAAAGTCGTTGAAGTCCGACTATAACATACTCTGTATCCCCCAGAGTTTCTATATATTTGTTAAATTTTAGATAGAAGCCACACAAAGTGATAAAGAAGCCATAAAGTGAGTGAAGTGCTGCCCATAGCCGTTGAAACGGTGTTACCCAGCAAAAATTTTTTGTTTTCCTTATAACTCGACTATCGTTTATCCGATCTTTATCATTTCTTTGGCGAATCGATAAATAATCTTGATTACGAAATATCTCTTGAAGGTCTAAAGCATCTATCTGCAAAACTGTGGCAGATAAGAGGTTTTTTCTAAATTGCGGGGGCGGGAGGGGGCGTGGCAACCTATGACATTAAAATTCATCTGAATGCAACTACAAGAAGTATTTGTCCCATACATGTCAAACCTCTATCTCTTACCATGTCAGAGATCTATACTTTTATATGGACAGCAGGACGGACATGGGTTTTTCTGGTACTCCATTTTTTTTAGCTTATGATATTTCGACATATTCCTATTGTACACTATTGCATACTGTTTGTGTGTCGATGTAGCTGCCGCAAAGCAGTATTGTAGACTCAGAAGATACGGACGTGAGTTTCTGAAATTGTTTCTGAAGTCTGTGCATGTATGTTTCTGTGTGAAAGACTGAAACAAAAACAGCGCAACGAAAGTATGTTTATATTTGGAGCTCTCTCACTTAAGTTCTGTTTTTGCATGCTCGCTTCCTGCTAAGTCTTGGATTTCTGTCGCTTTTGTATGCAATACGAAAGAGCTCAGTGGCAAAGTGGCCAGCGGTAAATCGTTGTAAAATTTCTATCCGTTGTAATGTTTGTTATATCTCCGCTATTACATCTGTATAGCTTGCTTACCCACTTTGCGGGGAAACAATCTCTCCCACTAACAACAGAAGGGCCGAAACGGGGCACGCATACACTCAAAGCTTTAATGATTTGGATGCCTTTGGGACTTCCAAGCAGTCATAGCTGTTCTGTCATGAGATACTTTCTGCCAGCTTATTGAAGATCAGGGATGCAAACCGGTTTTGAACCGAACCGGTTTTAAACCGAACCGAACCGCTTTTTGTGCCCGTGAACCGAACCGTAAACCGAACCGGTGTGTTTTCAAAAATGTTGAACCGAACCAAAAACCGAAAAATAAAATGGTTCGGTTCGGTTCACTTTAGCGAGATATTGAGTTACTGGCGAATAGTGAGCAAAATCAAGCAAAATCAGCAATTAGCTTTAAAATATTACGAAAATACTTGGAAAAGCAGAGTTGTTGTAAAAAACTAAGAACATCAACCTTAATCTAACCAATCGACCCAAAATTGTAATAAGCCAAGTCGTGATTGTATTATCCGTTATGGGGTCAACTTACATAATACTCAAGCGTTAACTTTTTATCTTTAATTGAGATTGGGTTGAAATAGAAAATGACTATGAAAGGGAGAACGACATAGCTCAGTAATTGTCAACTCTTTGGAAAAAACCTAAACCTAATGTAGCTTAATCTCATTTAATGTTAGTATACAACAAAATTCCAAACGATAATGAAGGCATAAGGGATATTCATTCAATTCCTTAAAAAAGAAAAATATCGATTGTTAGCGTTTACCTAAAGATTATTAAGATTATTTTCTGTTGTTTTGAAAATTTATTCTCATTTAATTGTTAATACAAACAAAACTCCACACGATAATGAAAGCATAACGGATATTCATTCAATTCCTTAAAAAAGGAAAATATCGATTGTTAGCGTTTACCTAAAGATTATTAATATTTTTCCCTGTTGTTTTGAAAATTTATTTATATGTGAAGTGCCAAATATGCCTTCATCAGGTCAAAAGAAAATTGTAATTATTTGTCGATTTTGATCCGTTTAGCTTTCAGTAGTCGATTTCAAACCGTGAAAGTTTCTAAACAACTCACAACAACGTCACTTGATATGTAAAGTTGTAGGATTTTAAAACAAAATGAGAACGTTTATACGAAAATTGCCGTCGAAGTTTTGAACATACCCGATTAACTGAAAACCAAGTGTTTGTTAATGAATAATCTGAACATTTGTATCAAAAATATTTTTCTTTAGTTAATAAAATGAATAATAATTGAACCGAACCGAACCAAAACTGCGGTTCAGTAAGCCCCAAAAACCATGCAATGAACCGAACCGGCGGTTCAAACAATGTGTGAACCACTGAACGAACCAGTCCGTTATTTCCAGTGGTGGCTCCCTGTTGAAGATAGGCCAAGACTGCTGATGATTGAATTGGTATTCATAAAATAGCGTTATACAGTCAACCAGGCTCCTTGGTGGTGTTGTGTTGTGTAGCAGTGTGCGGTAAAAAGAAGACACTGTGCAAAGTTTTAACTCGATAGCCTTAAAACTGAGAGTCTAGTTTTCGTAGAAACAGACAGGCAGACGGACGGACAAAGTTCAATCTACTCAGCTCGTCACCCTGATCAAGAATATATATATATATTATAGGGTCGGAAATGAATATTTCTATGCGTTCAAACTTCTGGGCAAAATTATATTACCCATTGCAAGGGTATAAAAATAGTTTCAGTAGAAAGGGGTCTCTTTGGCTTTTTTTTCAGTGTAATTTTTTTTGTTTTGCGCAGAAGCAGGCGACTCATCAAGTGCAGCGTGCGCTATTTGTTTATTTTTTTTGCTTCTTGTTTTTAGCCAGTTACGAAATTTTTTTAAAATTATTAATGAAAAAAATTTTTTTTTAATTAACTACTTTTGATAAATGCTCATGCTTTTGCTTGTAACTTCAAAATTATTGGCCGCACTAATGAAAAAATGCTTGGGTTTTAAAGGTAATTCATTAATTGAAAGAAAAAGGCGATTTTCATATTTTTCGCAATTTTTTTAATTAAAAAAAAATAACTCAAAGTTGATCAAAATATTAGGCGAAACTATTTTTGCAAATTTAATCAGATTCTGTATTTAAATCACAACTTTCTTCACTAGATTGATCATAAGATAGTTTTGTAACTCTTCCGCTGCGGTTTGAGATCCTATAATCATCGCCTTTTATTGTGCCCTGAAGCCAACTTGCATTATTGGTCATAAATCTGGATTTATCTCTTCTAGATTTAGTCCACCTCAGCTCAAATTCATGTTAAGTTTAACTGCAACTTTCTATGGTCAATGTCAAGGCCAAAAATCATCGCTGCGTGCTCTAGGAGTGAGTTAAGCTTAACGGTTCCAAACCTCGAAAAACTCTGCGCGTGTTATTTCACTCATTGCTGAATTGAAGGACTTTGGGCAAAATATGTGCAAAATTTTATTACTGATCCTGATTCCGAATTGTTTTCTGCAAACAATGTATGTTTTGGTTGATTTGAATGTGGTTAAATGTGGTTAGTTTTTTTCCACCAAAAATACAATGTTGTTAAAAATATACTTACATTTTGGCATTCATTTCCAAAAAATAATACAAAATTTGTATGCCACTTATAAAGTCCTTTTATATCGCTAAAAATCAATAATGCTTCCACAATTATGGGAAAAATAAGTTCGACTGCTCACAGTGACCACACGATCCAATTGGAAAGACTAAACTTTCGTCACATAAAAAATATTAAAAGCTTTAAATTTCTAAAAGAAAAATAAGTCCCCCAGTGGCGTAGTTAGTTTTGCAATGGGGGTGATGAATTTGAAATTATTCTTTATGTTTTTTCAGTTTCATTTATTGTTATCGGTAATAGTCTAGTATTCCGCCCTTCGATCAGAAAATTAAAACACGATACTTTCGATAAATCGCGAATTATTAAGAATTTTCATTCAAAAAAATTTATGGTTTCAAAATTTCATGGTAGAATTTTGAAAAGTGCAGGATTAAGAAAGTGGAAGGATAAGGAAATGTATTAGCTTATCGTCAAATGTCAAATAAATAATGAAATATAAGTATTTGAACGACTTACTATGAGAATATAAGGTAATTGACTAGTAAAAGTCCCCCTTAGCTCAAAAACTTTGTGATTTCTAAGAAACTATTAAAGAGGATCGAATAAGAATAATTGGGATTTTGAAGTTATAAGTCTAATAACACAGTCGGTTTTTGGAAGCAAGAACATTTAACCATTCCGATTTCGATCCGACGGGAACAGGCCTGTTTATCTTTAAATCAAAATTTTAAAATTTTAATTTGAGCTCAAATGCTTTACAGTCTAAAAAATTTTTTGAAGTGCAGGGGCAGACTGAGTAGTCATAAAAATATACGATTCATAAATTCATTTTCGGTGACAAAGAGCTTTTCAAAGACTCATACCCACACAAATCATAAAAAGGATCTCGCGGGATGTAAAGACAGAACTCCCACGTTTGACCGCAGAAAAGAGCAATATCGAACAATTTTTTCCAAAATACGTTTCCACAATTTTTATCAAATTTTTTCAAAATTTTTCAACGAATGTTGTCAATGAGGCACAAAATTTTGAGCTAAAGTATGGGAAAACATTTTTCCTTAAATCGATAAATTTTAAAAGTATTTATACACAGTCTGCTAAAACAATAAACATTGAACTCGTGATAAGTTCCCACAAATAATTTGCCCATATTTTAATAAATGTTTGGCTTAAATAGGCAAATTTAGGTACTTCTCGGGCATATTTGATCAACATATTTAAGTGTGAAACAATAGTTTTAGATTTAAGTCATCAATATCATAGCTCTTTAGCCAAGCATTCATCAAAATTTGTGCAAATTATTTAACTGTGGGACCTAAAAATGGAAAAATGGGAGTGGTAATTAAACTTTATTGTTAAAGCCCCGATTTTTCTGTCGTTTTGCGTACAGAACGTACAAAATTATTACTTTTATTATTTATTTGACATCGGATGAATAGCATATACTTATTTTTGTATAAAACCTGGATTTTCCAACTTCATTTAAAAAAAAAACCATGTATGTACCAAACCATGTACACTGTGAGGGGGCGTTGCTTTTGAAATTTGTATAATTCTCGTTTTTATTGGCTTTATCAAACACATGCTTATTTTGGCATTGCGCGAGTGTGTTTAGCCAGTCGAGAGAGCGCTCATTTAGCATTTCTTTGTGGTTGCAAAAGAGAGCAGTTTAAGCTCGTATACTGTCGACGTTGTATACAGAGTATATAACAACGTTCTCTACCAAATAAATCTTTAAGCTTATATTTAAATTTTCTATTTTCAGCTCACAGTTTTGCTGTTTCCATTTCATTTCTAAGTCACAGGGCCCCACCTCGTTTGTAGTCGAAGCACGCCCACATCAAAATGGGTTTGCATGACTTGACATTGTTAGAAGTCGAAAAACGGTTAACACACTAAGGCACATTCTCTCTCTGTGGAGAGGTGCGCCCTTCCTTTTCTATCTAGCCCCTTTTTTTTTGTTATATACTCGAAATGCGTTTTACGTTATGGCGTTTTTAATTACGCCTCGGGAATCGCTTAAATTAAATGATGAGCACAAGGTAACGCAGAATCTTCAACGAAGCGCAATGTGGCGCACTGTAGCGTGGCAACGAAATCAGACCACAAAGATCTTGAGATGATGTACTCAGCCAAGTCGAACGTAATATTTTTGTGTGTTTTGTATATCCTTGCAACAACAGAAGGAGCTGCAAACTGTAAGTACACACACAATGGAGGGAGGTGGGGGGGGGGGGGGGGTCTTAGCGTTAGCCATATCCGGCATCGACATGGGAAAAACAAAAAAGAGCTTCACTTGCATATGTCAAATTGCGAAACGAGTCTATGGAAATCTGAGGCATTGTTAACAAACATTGCGTAAACTGCGAGAGAGACGTGTGTGTGTATGATGGAAGTATGATGGAGATGTAGTAGGCTCTGGGATATCACTCAATCGGAAGTAACAGGCACTTGCCCTGAACTACATTGACTACATCACTTTGTGTTCTGAACTCAAGCAGGAAACTTCTCTATTTTTCAATATTTTGTGCGAGATTCCGTAAATCAAAAAAAAAAAAAAAAAAGTATATTTAATATATTTATACAATTTAAATCGAAGAAAATGCCCAACCGCAAGGGTAATAAGAATACCAACGGAACCCAACGTAAAGTTGGGAACGCTAATCCAGGCAATGGAAACAACAACAACAACAAAAGAGGAAAAAAGAAGGGCAACAACAATAACAATCATCCAAACCAACAGAAGATCAATAACCAAGACCAGACCCCAGCTGAACCAAAGCGAGGCAAGTATCCTAATCCAGCAGCTGAAACTGTAGCTGCAAAGCCTGCTCAACTCCAGCCGGTGGTTGAGGATGCAGATTCACCCATGCCAATGGCTGCACCATCTTCTTCATGGACACAACAGGAGCAGCCTGGATGCTCCATGCAGTCGGACAACTCTTCTCCAGGGCAGCCTGATCAAGACTTCTATCAATTCGAGGAGCAGCCAAAGCCAACAGCTTCTCAAGAGAAGTATATACCGCCTCCTCTAAGGAATCATCATGGGTAGGAATGTGGTTTATAATATTTTAGTTAGATCAATTCAAAACGCGATTTCGGTGCTTTTAGAGAGATCAATTCAAAACGCGATTTCGGTTTACGTTTACTTTTAAAGCAGGGTTTGTCAAGAAGAGAGTGGCCAAAAAGTGAGACTATAACAGCGTTGGTCAACGAGAGCGAAGACAAAAAGTGAGAGGGTGTTGTTGTGCAAAAATTGAAGCTTCGTATATTTGCTTTTCACTTTCGAGCAATGTTTTCGCCCCCTGAGGGGAACCGATGACCCTCGCTGGTTTATAAGCTACGCAAAGCAGCTCCGACTTGTTTTATCGACCGCTAGTCAGCTGCTTGTTCTCTTGGCACAAGTCTGGGCTTGCGTTCAGCTCGTGTCGGGTTTAAATAGCGAAATGTTTTAGTCAAAAATATTGAAAAATCTTTCTAAAACAAAAACCGTTGAATGTTTCTGTTTTACTCTTCGTCTCCAAGGGAAAATCTTCAAATTGTCCGTATGCTTGTAACACATGGAAGAAAACATCTCCCACCACCAAAAGTATATGTATTGTGATCAGCATGACGAACGAGTTCATAAAGCCATGTCCGTCTGTCGTAAGCTATTATACCCTCCGTCAGTTAAAGCTGTCTCAACCAAACCCCACCACAAAGTCTTTTGGTACAAATACGCTACACTTTTGTCAGATCGTACGTATCGGATAATACAGCATATAGCTGCCATAGGAACGATCAGCCCGAAAAAAGTAGTTTTAATGTGACAAAAGCTTTTTTGTTTTTCCATTTTACACAACATTCCAATCTTGATATAAGTTTCTGTGCTTTCACATAATTCTGCAAGATTTATCACCATATAGTATAGCTGTCATACAATAGATGGGTCTGTAAAAAAGTTTTAGTAAGAAAAACTTTTTTGTTTTCAATGCAATCGCTCCCAAACTTGTTATTAATCAATACTATAGGCTACTACACTATTCTGTCAAGTTTTATCCAAATCGGATGGCTATAGCATATAGCTGCCATAGGAACGATCGGTCGAAAAAGTATTTTTTGTCAGAAAAACTTTTTTATTTTCAATGGTAGCGTCTTCAGTTAGGAATATAATCTATTTCAACTCAATTTGGGGAGATTGATAAAAGTGGATGAATATATTGTAGTAGTAGTATTCTTCTTTACTTAAAATATTTTTCACCTTCTTGTGCATTTATAGTTATTAACTAAGGATATAAGCTAAAATTTAAAAGAAGTTTATCAATAAATATTAAAAAATTAATATTTCTTTGATACATGCGCTCTGTATCCTTGATACCCCAAATTAGTTATTATGATGCCGCATTACTCAAGTTTAGTGGGAAGATAATTGCAAATTTATACTTGATCATAGTAGATGCTGTTCTGCTGAACACGGTCAATGATATTTGTTAATTTCCAATTTTGGATCTGATATTCTAATCCTTTGATATGTAGAAATGTAAATGTGAGATATTCAAACATATCATCGGGTATTTTTAATAATGAATAAAAAATATCAGATTGAAATTTAAAAATCGTGATCTTTTTTTTTTCGATGTACCCATATTTAGTTAACAAAAGAAAGGACCCAAGCCAGCATTTCTAGAAATTTTTGATCATATTCGAGTCTTTTTCGACTCCTCTTACTGATTAAAATAGTCGCAAGAAGTGCGAGAAAGGCTCGTTGGTCGGGAAAATGGTACACTAGCCGCGACTTCTCTGAAAGAGTCGTTTGTGACTCGTCTATGACTCTTCTAAAAGGAGTCATTTAGGTCTCGCCCTTCGAATCATTTTGGAGTCGTATTACCTATCAATTCTCGCTAAGACCAAAAAAGAAATCATTATTCAATCTTTTTGATCAATTTCGATTGCTTTACGTTTTGTTAGTCTTATTTCGATATATCACATTTAAAGCATATGGGTCATTCTATTATAAACCGAACAGTTAAAAAATTTTTTATTTTTCATTTTAATGAAAAAAAAATCGAAATTAGATCTCGACATGCCCATTATAACGTAATTTGCGGTTTAGCACAAAATTTATTTGTTAATTTTATACACAATTTCAAAAATCGTCAAAAACGGAAAAATGGAAAAAAAGGTTTTTTAAAAAACGTGATATCTCAGGTTTGGTTTATCGGACAGGTATCAAATTGATACTGGTGAAAAGTACTTTACTGTAGCTACTCAAATAATAGTTTTATACATTTTTAAATTATTTAATAATATTAAGTAATTGTTGCTAAAAATTATTTATAATTTTTTTAAAAGTGTTAACCACCATGATATAGCTTCTAAGCATAACCAATTTATTGTCCTAAACGTAACTTAAATTTTGGTGTTTTCAAAAAGATGGAGACTTTTATAGTTTAAGAGTTATGAATTTTGTAAGTTATAAACAAATAAAAAGTTGCCCTTAAAAAATGCGTTGCCACTCAGTCAGTTTCAAAGCTCTACGACTGAAACTTGGCAAGTGGGCTTTTATATATATCAAGCTCTTCAAAAATGTCAACATCACACAGATCGGACGTCTAGTTCATATAGCTGCCATACGAATGCTATGATTAATTGCATTTTGTTGTGGATTAGGTGACCAGAGTTTTGAAAGTATATTATACCACAACCAAATTCAGCATTTCTATGGCAGCTATATGATGTCCGATCTGTGTGATGTTGGCAATTTTGAAAAGCTTGATAAATATAAAGCACAATTGCCAAGTTTCAATCACATGACTTTAAAGTGACTACGTGAAAATTTTAATTTGAGGGCATCTTTTTTTTGTTTTTATAACTTCAAAAAATTCATAACTTTTAACATCAAAGTCTCCATCTTTTGAAAGCACCAAAATTTAAGTTACGTTTAGGACAATAAATTGTTTGTGCTTGAAGCATATCATGGTGGTTAACACTATAAAAATTATAAATATATTTTTAGCAACAATTACTTAATATTATTAAAAAATGTATAAAATTTTTTTGAGTAGCGATTCTTCCATGAATAATCATTTTTATAAAACAAACCTTTATTTGTCCATTTTTCCGTTTTTTTTTAATCACCAATCTCTTTTTAATCAGCAAGGCGACTCGAAAAAGATTCCTCAAAGTGATTTTTGTCAAAAAGATCTTCCAAATGCTGGCTGGGGAATTCAGTTCAAAGGTGAGGTAATTAAAATATCGAGTTTAGTTTAGTTTTATATGACTTATTTTTGTCTGTACACTCAAAAAAAAGTTGTCATCAAAGTGACACAATTTAGACATCAATTTGAAACTATTGAGTATCGAATTCTCTCTATCACATTGATATCTTCGAAAGTATTAACATGATCTTTCGAGGATTTCAATTTGATACTAACGAGTATCCGGTTGACACTATTTGGTATTAAATTTTTAGTATCAATTTGACACTAGGCCTTATTAATTTGACACTTCAATTATCAAACTTAGTACTTTAGTATTATTTTGAAACTAGCTTTTATCAACTTAAAATTATTTCTTATCAAGTTTGTAATATAAATTCAGTTCTTTACAAACGTAGTACATAACATTTTTAAACACCTTATTTTTATCTTAAACTCTTATAATTTATTTTATTTACACTAATAAATTAAATTTGTCAAGTGTGGGCACTTCACTATAGAACATTGGTCTTTCACTGCATCCTCGTGTGCACGCGAATGTTGTATAATCAGTAGTCACTATATGGGTTTGCCTCTTGCTGGAACCCGTACATCAGAGTCCCTCAGCCAAAGCCCCCGGGGCACGTACATACTCCGCAATCCTCACCGAAAGCTTTTCGAAGTCATATATCACTGTGTTAGAGAGAGACACAGTCACGTTTTCGCGCTCTCTTCATGAGGAACCCAGCCGTATGAGGGGGTTTACGCCTTAGAGACCTTGAGTAAAAAAACGCGAAAAAATAAAAAAAAGCCAGCTGTTGCAGCTTTCTTTCCTGTATTTTCATGTAAGCAGACTAAAGCATAGTTTACAAAAATTTTCAAAATATTTTCCTGGTTCATTTGACTGTAAGACTTTACTCACTTCCAAATTTCTTAAAATTTGTTAAATCTTTGCAAAGCGAAATGGCTATCAAATATTCAGCTCAGCAAACAAAAATATGAGAAACATATCGTATATGAACTCGTACTTACATAACGAATTTAATTTGTTTTCGCCTTTGATTTCTTCCAACAACATTAAGACTAAATTTAGTTGACATAAAAAAAAAAAACTGTAAGCATCTTCCAAAGTCAACTCACGTACAAGCACAAGCAGCCAACAAGCAAACAAAACGGAAGGGAAAAGAAAATGAAGAAAATAAAAATTTTTTATTTGAAAACAAAATTTTGTTGCGGGGCAGTCAACAAGTGATGAAAAAAAAAACGGAAATGAGCCTTGGCGATTCAGTTAATGCAAATGCAATTCGAGTCAAATCAATTCTGTAAATGCATTAAATCTATTAGAAAAGGATGCGCCCATCATCAACTGCCAGGCCATAAATTTGATTATCTATTTTCTTATATGAAAATCTAATTCTCCGCCTTAGCGAAAAAATTTCCTTATCTGCATTTTAAAAGTGACAAACAGAGGACCACGCCCACAATGTGGCGTTAATACGACAGTCAACAGACGACTCCGACTGAGGACAACTTCAAGACGACTCCAGGACTTCAGCAGATTCGCCTTGTCGTTCATATTTTGTTGTTGCACTTACTGAGCAGAGCGTCATTCTTTTTCATTTCATATAGATGAATGAATGAATGGATTTTGTTATTGTTGTTGCGCTTGATGGAGGCTGACTAGCTGGCTTCCTGGCCTGGTCTGAGTGGAGCCAACATCAGGACGGCAGGCGGCCGGTAAAAGCGGATTTGTGTCTGAATTCTGTTCTGGACGCCAATGTGGCGTCGAGAGCTTAAATTATTTATTTACTTATATTTTATGAAGTCGTTTCCTTTGTCATCAAAGTATTTATGAGAATTTTTCACGATTTAAAAAGAATTTGAATTAATTATCAGCATGTAAACAACAGCTTGAAACGGTTTCACAATCTCGGTTAATTGGTTCGTTTTGGTTCATTCTATTTTCAATTTCTCAGAAAAACTTTCATTGATATCAATTAAAAGGCAAAAAATAGAAATTCTGTAACCATCAGCAGCTACCCACTAATCTGCTCCCAAAATAACAACAGACCGCTTACAAATTCCCCACATACCAGTCAAAACCTGGCCACAATAACAAAAAGGCACATTCCTTTCTGTGGATGTGGACAGTAAACATATTGTTTGTATATAATTTAACTCTACACAGATGGCTGGACCGACTAAAATGCAAATATATTTATGGCGACAACAATTTCTAAACTAATTTACCATCAGGTTGAGTCCCTCCAACTTCCCACACAACCCAGCTGAGCGTAACGAAACACAAAATCGTATCCCGAAACTTTTGCCATGAATTGTTGTTGCTATGCATAAATGTTTAAAGCACAGTTGTCATATGGCTGTTAAGCCCTGAAGTATGCTATTTTTGATCAATGAACCTGAAAGTATGTAGCCAAAATGGCCAATTAATGTGGCCGCCAGGAAGCCAGACAGGGACCAGAAATTTGTCATCTTACGCAAAAGTTAAATATGCAGATTGTTCTTTGTGTGTGGGCGAAATATTTGCTTGCCGTCGGTGAGCTAATTGAAACTTGTGTTAAACTAAATAATTGCACAAGGCAACAAAATTAAACTATTATTCAAATTCCTGAAGAAGAGGTAATGATTTTAGGTGACTTTAGATTGATTCTTAAAATGCCTATTTATACCCTTTTTAGTAGACAATTTGTCATGATTTAACTTCCCTTTTTTAAATTGTTGTATTTTTTAGGATAAGTTACAATGTTTTAAAAAAAAGTTCCAAAGCTCATATGCGATATGTGAGCTCCATACAAAAACCCCCAAAAAGTGTAAAAATAGGCATTTTCAGCCGCGTTAAGCTGAAATAAAAACAAAAACTCCTAAAACAGATTCAAGTTCATCACACGAAAATCATCTTGAATCGTCAGCACCCCTTCTATAAACTTTACCTTGTGGCCTAGTGTTATATATTAAATTATTGCAGAAATTTGGGCAAAAATCAAATACTGCAAATGAAGGCTGCAAATGTGTTTTCTAATTAACATCGCATTACTTTGAACCTTTCCAACTAACTAACTAAATATAAACAGTTGCATCAACTATACATGGCTCCGCTTCCAGCTGGTTGGCGTGGTAAAAGTTTATTTATGCGTTTGTATGTCTATTATGTTGGGAAAATTTAATTAGTTAAATGTTGAATGTTTGAGAGTGCATTTGCGATTGTTATCAAGTATAGGAGGTGGGTATAACAAAATTTGTGAAAGAAATTTTAGCCCAGTGGCTTAATTTTCAAACTTATCTGTTGGAGTTGGTTTTTATTTCATTTGGGAACTATTTCAAAAGTGTTAGGTCATTGTGCGAGTTATAAAGGCTTGGCTTAACTAAGCTTTGCATTTAGTCCGAATAGAACCTATGTAGCCTACAGAATGGCTTTTGTGAGTTTGAAATATTTGCACTTGTCCTGAAATAATATTTTAATATCCCTTATAGTTTTGTTAATATTATTTGCATTTTGTCGAGTTCAGTCAAGAGACAATAGAAAGAAACTTAAAAAGTTAATAAAAGAAACGCCTTCCGACCCGGTGGGGCAATTTATTTTGTTGCAGCTCGCAGCGTTAGATATTGGAGATCAGAATTTCCAAAAATTACTAGAAGCTATGCTCAGTGCAAGATTGTGAAGAATAAAAGACCTGAAGCCATCGTCGAAATGTTACCACTGCACAATGGTCCCAAAGTCGATTTTTTTGGCATAAAGTCTAATTATAGAGATTTCTGCACGAATTTTGGTTTATACTCATATTTCGGGCCCCCAAGTCAACAAATATTTGTTCAATTTAGACCATTGTTTTATATAGCTGCCATATAAACGATCAGGCCGATTTTCACTAACTTTGTTGATTTTCAAACTATTAAACAAAAATTCAGTTTATTTACGTATTAAAGTCTCCCAAGGTATCCTACCAAATTTGGTTCTATTTGGACTATTATTTCATATAGCTGCCATATAAATGATCTGGCCGATTTTTACTAACTTTGTTGTTTCTTAAACTATTGAAATGTAATTCAGTTTACACAGGTATTTTAGGCTCCCAATGTGTCCTAACACATTTTGTTCAATTTATACTATTATTTTATAAAGCTGCCATATAACCGATCAGGCCGACTAGCATGAATTTAGCTGATTTTGATGATGTAATAAATGCAATATTTACAGAAGCTATTAACACAACTTTAATTAGGTAAATATTTTTAATCAATAAATTCACAATCTAAATGTAAACAGTATTTATTTTCAATATCGGATCCATCTGAATCGGTATCTTCTGTATTATCTTCATTACAAAGAGGGTTCATCCTACAACATAATGTAAAAGAGGGAACGTCCAAAAGCGCAATGACATCCTTCGGAAGAGGTATCTTTTTATTTTGTGCCTTTCTTTAATTTAAATATTAACTAGAGATCAGTGGATCGCTAGAGTCCATAGCTCTGTGAAAAACGACGTGCATATTATTCTGATGATTGCTTTTTGGTGTATGCATTTTTCAATCAATTTTTTATGCTCAAACTCGAAGTGGTCTGAAAAAATCGTGATTTCACGGGTTTGTGAAAATTCGTGATAAAACCAATTTGACTATCGTATAGAGGACACTTTAATCAACAATATTGCATTAACAGTTACGACAATCCACCAAACTTTTACTCCACGAAACAGAATTATTTTGAGGTTAAGCTAGCCTAAAACAACACACAACAAAAACACATGAAACAGAGGACAAAGCACATATATAGAACAAACTCAAACCAAATTGTATTAAACATACCTTGGACATTATTTTCCTTAGTTTACTTCAATTGTTTTAATCAATTTTTGTTTATTTTGAAGGCAATAAACTTAGACAAAATTTTGCCACAACAAAAGCCACGAGCGGAGTTAAATGAATGGCTGACTTTCAGGGCTTCGCAAAACTTTAAGGGCTGAATTTCATAATAAAATTTTTCGATTCTATGACCGCTAGACTATACTCTTTAAAAAAATAAATAGATTTTTCCACAAATCGCAACTTGATTTTTGGAATTTATTCCAAAAAAATCGACTTTGGGACCATTGTGCACTGAGAAGATAAAAGATTTTATTGCAATCCCTACATAGAATACGAAACGAACAATTGGAGGCAAATAAAGAAAAGGCTACAGGTAACCTTCAGGCTAAATAATTTCGTGTTTGTCTAGATGGGACATTAAAATACACACACCTAGCTTGTGCAAAAACATTATATCCAAAATACTACGTCAATGCTCAGGTGTAAGTCTAAAAGTTTAGCATACACCTCAACAGAGGAACTGCCAAAACAAAAATTCTATATAAAAATTACAAAAAAAAACTTTTGACACCAAAAGACTTTGTTTTGTGAGTTATTTTTATATACAGTTTCTTGTTTTGGCAGTTCCTTTGTTGAGACGTATAATTTTTGGTTTAAGTATTTAAATCCATGCTGTTTAGGTGATATAAATGAAAACATGAATGTTGCAGCTAAGATGTTATAATTTATTTAAAGAGTTTAGGAAGGGTTTAGGTAGTTAGAAATGTCAGAACGTGTTCCCTTATTATGTAAGGGAATAATGAAAGTTTCTTTTTATGGAGTTGGAAATTTAGACTGCTCAAGTGTGTAGTGGGAGAGATCCAATAATCCTCTTCTTGAAGCACATTTGAATCGTATTAGCCGTTCGCGTTCAAAAAGCCCGCTTATCAATGTACATCAGTTGGAAATAAAGCCAATTCTGATATCAGCCACCCGTGCACAGAGTTATACTAGTGATATTTCGCCAATCGTTCGACAAATCCTTGAGTTCAAGGTATGTGAAATATATCTTTGGGAATCGCATCTTATACATTGTTTGATTTAGGCTTGGGATCATCTCCATCGTGTACGGCGGCCAACTTTGACCAATGATCGACGTTGTTGCTAACGCTGAGCGTGTGTGGCTCCCAAATTTTAAGTGGTACGGTTCAGTGGACGCCGGCCACACAGCTGCTTTGTTTCCTCTGATTCTTGTTGCCGACACTGGCTTGCTGCCAAGTTAGTGCCTCACCTGAAACATCTGTGGCCGCAGCCAGATGTGGATATCGTTGTAAGAGCAGATCGTATATACACCAGTCTCTAGTCGCATGACGTCACGTGGTCACCCTGTTACTTAATCACCACTGGACAGGTCAAAGAGTACACTGTGCTCCAAGTTGGTGCACTCAACACTGCCCAACAAATTGGTCTATACAACACTATCCTGTCGACTACCATGAATTATGCAGCAACTTTGTGCGTAAGTACGACATAGCCGCACACCGAGAATTCTGAGTTAAATACATCCCACATATATAACATCTAATAGTTCCGTCCCTACATCATACCTTCTTTGCCTATACATACACATATTTGAAGAAACAAATTTGCCTATATCTTCTAGCAGTACCTAAGCATTTAAAATTGAGTTTTGAAGTTTAATTTGATTGTATATAACTTTTAGTTTATAAGCTGTTCTCGCCTTGAAACGTCTAAAGTCAACTAAATATAGTATTAACTGTTTAAATACGTACACAAGGGATTTTCTAACATTATTCGATAACAATTACGAATTAAATAAAGTAAGTTATTCAAAACTTTAATGATAATTTACTTTGTAAAATGACTTTTAACTGGTGGTGAGCCAACAACAAAAATAGTATAAAACCCAACCTATCAGTAATCGGGGCGGCAAAGAGACACATTTGTTTTAATT
Source organism: Lordiphosa stackelbergi (assembly GCA_018904235.1). NCBI lineage: Eukaryota > Metazoa > Arthropoda > Insecta > Diptera > Drosophilidae > Lordiphosa > Lordiphosa stackelbergi. Next base: position 27,244 of record JAEIFU010000649.1, on the reverse strand, counting down.
TGCAAACATTTTAGTCAAGCGGGTTCGATCCGCACACTTTACCTGCTGCGCCCAGCCGTGCGTCAATAAGAACATGACCATTTTAGTTCTTTCAACATACTATTAAACAATTAATTCGAGTGCGGGGGCTAAAAAGAAATTTTTTAACAGAAGACGAAACCGTAGATCAGTGGAAACATGGTCTTATATGGTTTAGTATTCGAATCATATTTTGGTTTATTGTGTAGATTTTGATGTGTTCTATTCTAAGGATGTCTCTTATGTGTTTCATTTTTGTATGATCTCCCTTGGTTGAGAGAAAAGTTTATTTGCTTATTACAATTTGGATCTTTGTACATAAAATTGTGGAAATTTGAAAATTTTTTATTTCTACGGTAAGGTAGGTAAGTCATTGCTTAAGTGTGACATAACTGAATTTCTGTCAGTCGTGTGAGCGCCTTTGTTTATGTTATGCTTCTTTTATTGAGTGTGGTCATTAGGTTTTAAAAAGCATTTCTTAGGCACTTGTATTACCATGAAGATCCTGTAGCTGGAACTGATTTCACATTGATCATATATGTGCCCCCAAAAGGTCAAACTACAAATTCGCGGTAAGTACGGAGATACCTTTAGTTTTTTTTTTTGCCTTATCGCTGTAAATGAAATTTGGAAATGTCCGATCCAAAGTCTTTGACTAAAAGACACTTATATTTTTCTCACAATAAGTGTTAATGAAAAACAGATAACAGAAAAATAATGAAAATATGTGTTTCACTGAGATAAACACTTACCTGAAAGATAAGGAACAAAGGCCTGGAAAAAGATTACATTTTAGTGAAAGTAAACCATTTGGCACAAAAGAAAATGAATCTAGCTGAAACGTATGAAATTACATGAAAATAGGATAAGAATAGCCATTTCTGGCATCGTACGATTAGTAAGTTGATAAACAATTTTGAGAAGAGATTTGCAATATCAATGTCAGACGAGGCATTTTCATATTAATAGCCATGTTGTAAAGAGAAAAAGGTAAGGCATTGGAACTACGTTTGGTATTATTGAACTGGTAAGTGCTCTATGGATCGTTTCCAAAATTACTCTAGCCTCGAGAAAGGTAGTTTTTATAGAAGATTCGATTTTTCGCTTAAAGTCGAGTGTATGGAGAAGGCCGTTCATTTTCAGAACTTTTGTAAGTTTTGAAGAGTCGGAACATTACATTTTTGAAGTGTGTTGTGCAAGCCCAAATTCATGGTACATTTTTCGGAGAATCTCTCTAACCCTCCAAGAGTTCCAATAATTCAAATTGCGCACGGAGTTAAGATAATTGGCTAATATCAATTTAACACCAGTTTTCAACATGTTTCAATATTTATAAATTTTTTAAATACAAATTTGCTTGATTTTTTCATTGTTATGCGTTGTCTGCAATTTGTTAAATAGTTTACGCATAAGAAGCCTACACAATATTAAGGCCACTAAAAATATTGCTTAGAAATTACCCCAAATAAGGCATGACGAACCTGTGTATGTACTGGTGTAAAATTAAATATCAATTTATTCAGTAAATATAGATGATATGTATGATAAACATATCATTAATTCAGGCATCAAGATGTTGAATCCTCATTAAATTTTTCCGTATTATTTAACAGATGGAATAACAAACTTCCGAAAATTTTGTAAATAAATAAAACTGCAAAATTTTATTTACCAAATTTACAAAGTCACGATCTCACTTGACACTTTACACACCATACCAAATGCCCTGCAGCAACTTTTTTACGCGAATCTTATGCAATTATTAGAATGAGCATTTTACGCAAAACAAAGTTTTACACACAGCTTTGACTTTTGCCCGCTTGTCATGCCAAGTCACAAAGTTCTCCACATCTTCCTGGGGTTTCTTTACATTTCACGTGACTGGAGCCCATTGAAGCTGATGATTTGTCACGTGCAGTTGGTTGGATGGTTTTTTTACGGTTTATATAAGAAAATGCATCTGATTTCGCACTTGCACTTACATTTTCAAACAATTAAATGTATAGAAGAGTTATGGCAAGGATAAATGTAGAGCAATGAAATATATATTTAGGGTGATTGAGCACAAGTGGGTAGATACTAGGGCAGTCTCAAGGTATACTAAAGTATACTAAACAAGGTAGGCTCACTCGCTCTCTCACAACTCCTTAAGTAAAACACAAAAAATTCGTCCGGAGATGCTTCGCTTACAACAGTTGCTTAATGACTGAAATTTAACAAGTTGTCAAGAGAGCGAGAGAGTTATTAGGCCTACCTTGTTTAGTATACCTTGGGAAGTCTCATAATTAGAGTGCGTAACCAACTCCCTGTTCAAATTTAAATAATAACGTGAAAAAGGCAAAGCTAACTTCGTCTGTACCGAAGATTTGATACACTTGAAATAGATTGTCTCAACGGTTAGCGACTTCGACCAAACTTCGCAGATCAGCTTCGAAACATGACATATTACCCATGACCGTGTTTGAGAGCGATAATATTGAGAACAAACCAATTTTTCTCCCTAAAACCCATTTTTCGAACGAACATCCGATCCGATCTGTTCCGACATATTAGCAGCGTGCAGTAAAAAGAAGACTCTGTGCAAAGTTTCAGCTCGATAGCTCCAAAACTGAGGGACTAGTTTGCGTAGAAACAGACAGACGGAGGGACAAAAGCTTAATCGACTTAGCTCGTCATGCTGATCAAGAATATATATACTTTATGTGGTCGGAGATGATTCCTTCTATGCGTTGCAAACTTCTGGGCAAAATTATAATACACTTTTCAAGTGAATAAAAATATGGCGTTGCAAGCTCATCAAGTTTGAAGGGAATCTCTCGGTTTTACAATCCTGGTTTGTAAGGGCTAGAGCAAATGCCGCGCCAAAATTAAAATTTTTTTTTTACAAAAAGTTGAAAGAAGATAAAATTTTGCATTTTGGTTCTCCTATAAAAGCATTTTAAGTTCACATTTTAAACTGGATTTTAAGGAATTCATTCCAGAATAAAGCATTTTAATGTCCTCAGTTCATAAAATTTTTCATGAAACATTTTTGCGAATACGTGGCAATTAAAAGAATAAGTTTTGACTTTTCTTAGTTCATTAGCAAAAAAAGTATTATTAGAAAAAAGGTCAATAAAACTATTTTTCTTTTGTTTTGGTTGTACATAAAGTAATTAAGCGTCCGTCTTTAAAATTATAAAAAAATAAAGTTTTAATATTTATTTAATTACACAAGTTTACAAAAAAAGGCCAACTTTTGCAACAGAGAAATTAGCAACCGTTCCTTATGTATTTTTGGCCGCTGAACTTAAATAAATTGTCCGTTTTCTCCCAGCACGTCAGGTTTACGAGATATTCGCTTAAACGTGTGTTTAGCGAGGTGTCTTTACATTTGTTGTTCCTGCGGCAACATTAAGTGTCCTATTCCAACAAAATTTATTTTAATGTGAGCTGCTTTGAATAACGTTACAGAAAAACCAAACTCAATGTTTTGATTTTACTGATAAGGTACAAATTTTTGGATTTTAATATTGAAAATATGGTTATTTTTTGATATAATCGATATTTTTCCCAAGTTTAAATAATTCTGAAAAATTTTCCGCTGATTTTAAAAATCTTAGAAAAAATAGTTTGTAGTCCTTTGTTTTTTCTTATTTTACATATTTTCAGTTTTTCGATATCATCGCGCTTTTAAAAGTTATAGCCCAAAAACTATGAAAAATTTTGTCATTTTTTTACATTTTTTGAACAATATTAAACCTTAAAATGTCTTAAAATTAACAAAAATCGAACTGAAATAACTTTTTAATATCAACTCATTGGTTTCACAATAACAACTTTGTTATTTTCATGCTACAAGAAATTTTGATGGTAAATATTATGCAAAAAAGTGAAATTTTTTTGTAGTTTTTGGGCTATAACTTTCAAAAGCGAGATGATATCAAAAAACTGAAAACATGTAAAATGAGAAGAGACAAAGGACTACCAACTATTTTTCTCTAAGAATTTTAATATAAGCAGAAAATTTTTCAGAATTATTTAAACTTGGGAAAAAATCGATTTTATCAAAAAATAACCACATTTTCAGTATTAAAATCCAAAAATTTGTACCTTATCAGCAAAAAAAAACATTGTGTTAAGTTTTTCTGTAACGTTATTCAATGCAGCTCACATTAAAACAAATTTTGTTGGAATAGGACACTTAATGTGGCCACAGGAACAACAAATGTAAAGACATCTCGCTAAACACACGTTTATGCGAATATCTCGTAAACCTGATGTGCTGGGAGAAAACGGACAATTTATTTGAGTTCAGCGGCCAAAAATACATAAGATACGGTTGCTAATATCTCTGTTGCAAAAGTTGGCCTTTTTTTAAACTTGTGTTATTAAAAATTTGTGTGCCCTTTTTTGCTTTTTCTGAGAAAATAAAATTTTAGTAAGTAAAGTCATTTCCGAAATTTAAAACAAAAATTTAATGCTTTCTGCATTTGTCCTACAAACTGCCTTTAAGAAGCTGGCAAGCCAGATCGGTGGAGGACAAGGAAATTCTTGGAGACTGCTAAGCATTTTGTAAATTTATACCACGACAGACTATAGTCGCCAAATTACATACAATTTTTAATCATGGCCCGAAAATAATTAAGTAGAGTACATTTTTCCCTTGATGTTCTTATTAGAATGTTCATTACCTCGGATCCTCCAGTATCGAGGCATTTTAAGACACGGGGGAAAACAAAAAAATAAATCAATTGCCAAAATAAAATTTAAAATTTTTTTGTGTTCTTTTTTAGAATTATCTCTGAAATCTAAAAAGTTTTGAAAATTTGGCCCGACTATATTCCGATTGTAAAATTTGTTAAAGTAAAGAATCAAAAAAAAAAAAGAATCGTATTGGCTAGTTTCAAACAAAAAAAAATTTTATTTTGCAAAAACAAGTGGGGGGAGCTTCATCTTTTCACAGTTTCTTAGGGAAATTTTTTTTTTTATACTTTCACAAAATACTAAAAAAAGTCAGGAGAAAGTCGGTGTCAAGCCCCGTACTATATTTATACTGTACCCCTCCATTTTTCTCCAAGGGGAGTTCTCTCCTCTCCCATCTAAGATTCTGCGGCGCTTCGGTTGTGAAACGGGTGGGTGGTGGCTTCCTCGTGGCCTCTCTCTTCTCTCTTCTCTCTCTCCCTCTCTCTCAGGGTGGGGGGGGTGGGGGGCTGTGATTCACTTATTTGCTTATAACTCGAGAACCGCTCCGATCCTTATCATTTCTTCGGCAAATCGATACATTTTGCTAATGACTAACTAACTCTAGAAGGTACAAAACATCTATCTACAAAACTGTGGGAGATATGACGTTTTTTCCGAATTGCGGGGGCGGGAGGGGGCGTGGCAAAAATTGAAAGTAAACCTGAAAGTATAAGAAGCATTTGTCCCATACATGTCAAACCTCTATCTCTTACCATCTCTGAGATCTGTTTGTTCATACGGACGGACGAACAGACGGACAGACGGACGGACAGACGGACAGACGGACATGGCTATATCGACTCGGCTGTTGATGCTGATCAAGAATATATATGTTACATACTTTTGCACAAACTTAATATACTCTATGTACCTACGGTACAGAGTATAAAAACTAATTTTTCAGTATTTTTATACTCCTAAAAACAAAATTTTTTGGCTACAGGGCTCCGCAGAATTATGGCGCGATTTCGACTGTGCGACGCTCGCTTTATTTACTGAAATCAATTGTCATTAAACTTTATGTGAATGTGTTGTCTAACATAGCAACCTTGTTTATATAAATGTTATAAGTCCCACACAAAACGCACCACTTCTAGAGTCTTTCAAATTTAGGCATTGTGTCCCTCAGTCAGTAAGGTCCTCTGAAAAATCGAGATTCTGCAGTATTTATATATATGTAGCTTCCAACTGGTTGTCTAATGTTTCATATTTATACATTTAGTTGTGTTGCACATCAATGACAACTGCTTGGCACAGCAGTGACTTCCCCTGTTTCTCCTTTGGTTCACATTTTCTCTCCACTGTTCATTTCACCACTCCCACAGGAGAAATTATAAGCAGTTTATACAAAATTCAACTTTAGTTGGGTTTGTCGCAAAGCAGTTGAGCAAAAATCCAACACAAATTTACCTCCCCTAGTAAAACCGGCAACCACTTGTTGCCTTCTACGATTCGCTCGCGTTCTACTTTCCGTTAGCTTCCCCAATCGGGCGCATGCTTGAGAGTGCAGGAGGATAAAAACCGACCAACAAAACCGTCTTCGTGCGGCAATTTTTGACCAACAAATTTATTTGCTCAATGCGTTTGTCACTTCGTGGTTGGGAATTCGGTTACTAGCAGCGTCATCGTCAACGAATTCGTAAAACTCTTTAAGAGTTTGTTTGTTGGCTAATATTATTATTGTTTTCTTCTTTTTCATGAAAAATAACCTATTTTAATTATATGTATTCATTTTAAAATAATGCCTGAAATATGCTGGGGTTTCTTTGGTCCGTTTTGCTTGTCGTGCTGCATTCTTGTGTCTTGTGTTTTTTTTTTTTGTTTATTGCCATCGATTTTCATTTGCTTAATTTAAAGGCAAAGTTGGTTTAATATTGTCTTAAAGATTTTCTTTGGTATGGCGTAAATGATGCCACTTAAACAAACTTTAATTTAATAATATTTTATAGAAATGAAAATGTGCGAAGAGTGGGGACCGAAAACAACAAATGGAAATAATTTTTAAGACCAAAAGAGTACAACTAGAACTATGAACTAATTTGATACTAATTTTTTGTCAATTTTAACCTTCAAAAATATTTACAACAAACTACTATGTACTACTGCTTAGAAAGGCCACTCAGTATATTCATGTCAATCAGCAAAGTGTCATAAGCTACTTTTGAAGTCTGTGAAAACGTTCGAAAGCTGCTAAAAGCTGTTTTAAAGTCATTCAGAGCCGGGTATACAGCTAGCTAAAAATATAAAACAAAAGAAGGAAGAGCGCTGTAGTCGAGTGGGCCGACTCCATAATACCCCGTACCCTTCACTCATTTGCTAGCCAAATGTATAAATGGACTTACACATACATATACGACCTTGCTAATAGCTAACAGTGTTTAGAAGTACTTAGCTTTTGAACCTAGAAAAAAACTAGATTCAAGTGTTGTGAACCTTATACTATTGTTCAATATTTTCCAATTTACCGCATCTTAACCCATTTTTCTTTTTACCTTTTAAAAAATGACCTGTTAGGTACTTTAGTTTCCATAAGAGCTAAATCACAAATGATTCGGAATTAGAAGGGCAAATTGGTCTAATTAAATCATTCTTTTAAATTGAGTTTAACGATGTGACTATAAAACATATAAGAAGTCCATTGTATTCAGCTGATAAGTTATAACAGTGATGATTCCCAAAACGCTTTAAGTCGGGGAAGCCGTACTCGTAACCAGCATGAACTTTTGAATGTTATCAAAATGCGTTTGATATTCAATGTTAATTTAAAGCAGTGTATACTACGTTCATACACACCAAATTTTTCATGATAAATGCCCATTAAAGTATGCAAACTTTATTTCCTTTCATAATTATCTAGTAGAACTATCAACACTGTATATTCTACCAGATAATCGGATTTCGGTTATGGGTATACAATATTTTTGATCAGCATCAACAGCCGAGTCGATATTGCCATATCCGACTAAATAAACGCACAGATCTTAGAAATGGTAAAAGATAATGGTTTGATATAAATGCGTCATGAAGTTTATCTATCTTATATCCACGCTCCCTGCCGGCATTGCAATTTGGAAAAAACACTGTATCTCCCACATTTTTGTAGATAGATGGTATGTACCCTTCAGAGAAATTAAGTTTATCAAGATTATTTATCGATTTGCCGGGGAAATTATAAAGATCGGATGAACTATACTCAAGATATGACCAAATGAATGCGGTGCTTCCAAATGGTCATCATTGTGGCGCCCTCTGTGGGTTTTTGAAAACTAGGAGTGGCGCCACCTATAACGAACAATACTCAAGCTATGACATGATATCGATTTCAAATTTAAAACTTACATTAATATCCACAATATTTTTAATCCCTTGAACTTTCATAAAAATCGGAAAATAAATAGTCGAGTTAACAATATATTGCATACTTTTCGACTTTCCTCCTCAGAAGCACAGGGTGGCTATTAAACATTTCTTCTCCTGAGTAACGGTTATATCGAAGTCAGCCTAACTTACTCTCTCGTTTTAAAGTACCTCTTGTGTAACTTTACATTTACCAATCTTCTATACTTATAAATCTGTAGGACCGACTGACTGACAGACCGACATATTATCAACCCACAGCCAAAACTGCTTATCCTAGAGATCTAAGATTTGGCATAGACCTTCGTTTAGTTAGGCAGGCGTGCTCTAAGAAACAAAATTTGGAAAATTTGCCAGCGAGGTGGGTGAAAAGGCCAAAGAAAAGTTTGCGCGGGCCACGTAAATGGCTGTGGCGCTCAGGCAAAATTGTGGACACAGCGAGAGAGAGTGGGCAAGAGAGAGAGCGACTCACACTCACACTAATTATTCATATGTACACTCATACATATGTAAGTGTGTTTGCGCGTAAATGATTAGACGAAATACTCATATAGTTATATTTGGGCTAATCCTGCGTTGCGAACTTTACATTTGTACGCAAATTTGCTTGTTAAAATTGACACAGCTCGCGTCCCCATTGGTATATTTTGATGATTTTTTTTTGCAAAATGCAGTACTTTCAAACCCAATTTAAAATAAAAGGTAATCTGCTTCTGAAAAAAAGTTATGCTTGTTTAAAGTTCCGTTGTGGACGTTACAAAAAATGGAAGTCGGCCTTGAGGTTTATGTGTATTTCCACATTTTTTAGCAAAATTTTGCATTATAAACAAAAAAGACTAATAACAAAATATTAAGTGGAATAAACGACCATTTCAACCCAGCATTCTAACGAATGCTAAGTCATCCAGTTATTAAAATATCTTAATTTTTGTTCTGTTGCGAACGTTACACTTTTTCCATTAAGCCAAACTGTAAAAAAAACATTTTATTTTTTCATCCGATTGACTTGAAACTTGATTTGTAAGCATAGTACGTGAAATAATTGGACACGTGTTTTCCCGATTTTGGAAAAACCGCCCACGAGAAAAACAGACGGAAAATTCAGCATGGAAAAAAAATTATTTTTCATCCGATTGGCTTGTAACTCGGTTTGTAAGGATAAAATTCGAATTCTTTTGTGATTTCATTTTCCGATGTTGGAAATACCGATTGGGCTAGTTTGCCCACGACATTTATCAATTATTAATATTATTAAAACACACTTTTTTTGATTTGAGGTTATGTGTTTTGGATTTTCGAACCACCCAGAGCAATTTAAAGCCCAGATTCAGATTCAGCAGGCGAAAATCCATTATATACACCTATTTCCACCTCATAATGTTAACAATTTTTTATTTTCATGCCGTTGCGGACGTTACACATTTGGCATTATTTTTTTAATAAATGTGTAATAAAGGTATAATTTTTTTCATCAGATTAAAGGGCAAGAAAACTCTGTTTATAAAGACAATTTGGAAACCCGAATTATTAAAGTATATTCTGTTAAATTAAAAAAACATTTCCGTGGACGTTACACACAGTAAATCGATTTTAGTTTAAATTTTTAATATAAGTAGATATCTTAAAATATAAGAGTAAATTAGAAAATGAAACAAATTTTAAGTTAAGCTAAACAAATACTAAAACGACTGTTTTTACCATTTTTTTGACCAATAAAAAAACCATTTTTTTCAAAAATAAGCAGAGTCTAGTCGTCTAGGTATGCTCTGTAAACAAATAACCACCATAGAGACAAATGGGATGTATAGAGGACATGTATAAGTTGTATCGTAGCTTTGGCGCCCTATAATTTAAAACGGTATATAAATTTTGAAGTAGAATTGTGAATTAGTAGTAGTGATTAGCAAAACGTTTGCCGATGTAATGATAAAATGTCGTGCACGGTTGATGTTATGAGGAAAAACGAACCACGCCCCGCCCACACCTAAAAATTTTATTCGGGGTCAACGAAAACTTATAACTGATAAACATGTTTCAGACTACGTTTATCGGTCGATTGAGCCGACTTTAACACTCTCGTTGTCCAATTGTCAGGTAATTGAGTCGGGCTACTGACTAACGGTCTTTTTGGGTATTTTCATGATTTGATTTTGATTTTGATTTGATTTTATTTTTATTTCGTAATATATATGGCTTTCTTCAAGCCACTTGACGGTGTAACCCCTTCAAAAAGAAAATACCGCTGCCCACTGATTTGTTTTTTTTTCCGCGAAAAACTTAATTAAAAAAGCGTTCTATAAAAAGCTGTTTTTCTTCTTTTATTTTGATTCCATAGAAGTGGACCCGTTCAAACACAATTTTAATCGATATAAATCTCTTAAACCGACTGATTACCAACCTACAGCCTAGATCGGTCAGCGTAGAGATCTAATATTTGTACATTTGACCTCAAATTCACGACATGGTCCTTCGGAAGAAGAATATACTATAGTTTGTTCAGCAGAATAATTTGTAAATTGACGGGATAGAATTTAATGTCTAAAAATTAAAATGAAGCCAATGCTATTAAAAAAGAGTTTGCTTTTTAACAAATAGATTTCATACAAACATAGTGTTCAAAGAACTGTTGGGCTAATAAAAAACAAGAGAGCAATCTTACTAACATTTTTCCAAAAGTAGGACGCGGGCGAAGTCGTGGCTTTTACCTTACCTGGGTATACTTTTTGATATTTACCAAAGAAAGAAAACTGAGTACCTTTCCAATTACTGCTAATAGAAGTAGGCAAAAGTGGGCTTTCGCTGTTGACGATGCTGTACCACCAACTGTGGTATTTAAGGTGACTTAAGCTAAATTATTTGTCTATTAAATATTCTAACTATTGCACATTTCGCTAATTTTTCAATCAAATCTGCTTTTCCCTCTTTCAAAGTTTCGAATTATCCCATTAAGCTTTTAGCCCTCTAATTTTCCTTTCTGCTTTGTTAACCTCTTTCTATAAATGCATTCCTAAAAATAAATGGACTATAATCTATTATTATAATTCCCTCTTAAGTTTATTGATCTAACAATAATTCCTTATGGTTCAATTCCACCAAATTGCATACTCGTTAAAAATTAAATAATAAAATTCAAATTTCAATATATGCCACACTCCCATTAAAGCCGTTGCAGAACCTTCACTAACATTAATTGAAAATGCCACACAGAACCAAATTTTTACTAGCAATTGCTGAAAATGAAACAAAAAATTATATAATCAAATTAAAATTGGCAAAAAACATTTAAACTGAAAATCCTTTTGTTTAAAGTAATTTTACAAACAATATTGACCATTAATTGGAAAAGCTTTTATGTACTCTATGAAAATTTGTAAAAAACCAGCCACAAAAGTAAATAGCGACAATCCCAACAACAATCACATTTGTGCAAAAAAAAACTTGTGCCATAATAACTGAATTTGGCCATTGAATGTTATTGCATTAGTTTGCAACCAAAAACAAAAAAACAAATGAACGCAAAACAAAAATTTCCAGCAAATAGAAGAAGAGCAAAGGATATGATGTGGGAAGGCAAAAGAAAAAGAGCATTCCCACAAAACAGAAAACTTTCATAACAAAATGACTCTGTGGCAAGGCAATTGCATTATTTTTGCCCAATGTTTTGCATTGTGAATGTTGGAACTATCACGAAAAGGGTAATCAAAGAGCAAACGGAGATTTCGAAATGCTAATGAAATGATTTTTAAAGTATTGAAGTGGTAGTACATAGCACTCTCTGCTATAGAGCCACTCTGGCTCAACATAATAAGTTTTGTACGTTCTTCTATTAGACTTCTTACGATTAATAATTATAAGTAATTTTCCGCATTTGACCTACATAGGTATTAGTTTTCCTAATCAATGTGACCGATTCCAAGTTGCCATTTCCTAGCTAAAAAAAAAAGTCACACCTTCATGAACTGAACACAAAATAAAAACTTTGGCCAGCAGGGGGCAACTTTGTAGCTTTTGCTGTAGCCGAAGAGCCGCCGCAACAGAAACTTTTTAAAAAGTACGCTCTGGTCTCAGCCACACGCCTCTCGCAGGGTCTGCTAACTACATAACTTCACTTCACTTGGCCGCACCCGCGCCGACACCTGCCCCCAAACACAAACACCCACACACAAACAATTGAATTGAATTGAAGTGTTTTTGCACTTAAAAGTTTATACTTTAATCCTTCAATAATATTATGGCCAGAGTGCAAAGTTAGATCCACCTGCCAATCCGGGCTCTGCGCCTCCCGGCTTGGGCTTTCAATTATCCGACAAATGCCCAGGCAAACGGGTTAATAGGGATTTTGCCAGCGGCTAGTGCACAAATTGGCGCTTTGGTTCATGGGACAAGTTATTTGGCGATGCTTTATGAGAAATTTGCATTATTAAATTGGCCAGAGCCCGCATTGGGTCCGATGCCAATAAATTCAAATACGAAGAAGCAATTTAAGGCCTTCGATGGTATCTGTGTCACACTGCGGTTGCATTCTGCAGCCATAATTAGCTAATTGATTTCAATTTGAGTTTCGTGGCTTTTTTGGTGGTTTGTGTAAATATCAAAATGCGGTCAGTTGAACGCGTCAGCTTTAAGCATTTTGACTCAATGGCTTTTTGTGGCTTATTTATTTGACAGATGCGATTTTCCAATACTGCGGGTAAGTTTTATAGTGATTAAGTTTTTTAGAAAACATAGCAGGCGGTGACAAATATATCTCAGTCGAAGAATCTAAGTAAGAAAGTTAAAGAAAATAAAATATTAATTAATAAAAAAGTATAGTAAAAAGTAAGTAAAAGTAAAAGTTGTGTACAACAAATCTTACGTCTGCCTACTTTTCCAAATTATTTGTATGAAACTTTAACTTTACTTCTCCATTACTTCACAACTCCGTTTGGGGCTTAATCAAGAAACTGCTAATAAGATTGTTACTTCACAAGTAAACTTAAAGAATTAACTGTAGCGAAATTAGAATCAACTTTTGAAGTGTTTCGCCTTTGGGGGCCGAGCGGTAACCAATCTTTGTTAGGTACTTCGCCAATTTGTAGTTAAAGTGTGTAATAAGTAGAGCTTAGGTTAAAGTTACAGACAAATACTCATCGCCCGTTATCAATGTATCGATCACACATAGGTGACACTGAGCCCAATTCAGTCGCTATATTATAGTCGACATAGAAAAACATGTTGGTTAGAGCGAGACGGATATTCTATAAAAAACCAGAGGGCGAAAATGGCAGAGGGCAGATAACCATTTTTGAGAGAAATGTTGTCCAAGTAGCAAGCTGCTACTGTATAGTTCAATGCTCTTAGCTGGTATTAATGAAATTCGTGACGAAAACAAAGGCTATATTTTTTTGATACTATTATAATTTCTTAGTTACCTCTAGAATTCAACTGTACTATCATTTCCACGTCAAAGTTTCTTGTATAACACTGATTTGATTTGAAATGATTTTATAATTACAGCACAAATATTCAATTTCGCCCTTAATTTCCAGCATAATTTGTAAACCATTTTTTGTTCAACATGAACGCGGGCACACTGGGTGATAGAGCAAAGCGGTTGATTCATTAAATTGTTTCTTCTGTCCGATTGCTGTACAAGTAAAAAAGCTTAAGGCAAATATAAATGCCTTGCCTGAAGCTCAAATTAATTTCGGGTTTAGTCCTAGGTTTGGATTTTTTTTTAATTCGCGCATGGTAATGATTTTGTAAGTTTATGAACATAGCGCTCGATGAAGGCAGCAGGAAATAAGTCCCGAAAATATTAAATGAAAAAAGGCCGCAAATTTGGGGTGTTATTTCATAACAAAACAGTAGCCCCATTTTGAAGTATGAAATAAGGCCCCACTGCGATGAAATAAAGCCCCAAAAAAAAAAATTAAAGAAGACCCAAAAAATATTAGTTTTGCGGTCTTATTTCATTTCTTCTTTTGAGGACTAATTTCATTTTGAAATTTTATATGGGAAATAATGCCCCAAAAAGGAAATAACGCCCCAAATGTGATCAAAAATAGTGGTTTTTGTTTACTATATAAATTGTTTGGGCCTTATTTCATTTTATTTTTGGGGCCTCATTTCATTGGGGCCCTATTTCGTAGAACCCTAAAGAACCCTAAATTAACAATATCTGAAACACTTTGCGAGATGTGTAGAGCAAATTTTAAAATTTTTCCTTCAAGTATAACCTAATTTCAGATCAAAAAATGTTGTGCACGTCATTTGTATTTTGCTATTGCTTTTGAGCTCTATAGTTAAATCGCACAAAAATTTTAATATTTTCTTATTTATTTGACATTTGATGAAAAGAATTCACATATTTGTAGAACAAAACCGGAAATTTTAAAAAATTAATTAAAAAAGAGACCTTCGATGACCGCCTAGACTTAAATGTATAATAATTCTTTATAATTCGCGGTCCATCGATGACATTTTTTGTTTGAGTCTTCAGTTATTTTATTAACTGTTCCAATACGATTTTGGAGAATTGATCGGATGAATATACTGAATAGCTGCCATATAACAAACTGGCAGGCATTTATCATGCTCCAAGGGTATACAAACTTTGGTCGAGCCGAAGTTAGCTTCCCTATATTTTTAAGTTTTTAATTTAATGTAATGTTTTTTTTGTTAGCTGGAATAGCTATAACTAATTATCAAAATTTTGCTTCCAATTAAATTCTCCCATTCCAGAATTTTCATATTCTGTAAGACCTTTAGTCATAAATAGCATCATAAAAAATCTAAAAAATAAGAAATCTGCCGAAACATAATTCTAAAAGCTTTTCCTTCGCAAGGGTGTGAAATTTATCACTAGATTAATAAATGAATGTTTGCGCCTCTGCTATTTTCCTAAGGCTTTGAAACTGTAAAAAATCATCCCAATCAGGAAAGCGGGCAAATTTCCTGAGCTTCCTTCTTCTTATCGTCCTGTAAGTCTGCTGTCTTCAGCTTGCAAAATTGTCGAAGAGGTAATTAAAAATAAACTCACAATATTTTTTGAAGATAATGATATCCTACCCTCGCTACAATTCGGGTTTCGAAGAGAACATAGCACAATACATCCCCTTGTCAGAGTAAGGAAAATTGTTATAACCAATTTCTCAAGATGGTTGTCTACTGGTAATATAAATGCAGGCTGCCTACAAGGTTCCTGTCTTTCAACCATTCTTTATAATATATTTACCTAGGCCTTCCCAAATCCAAGAGGATGCACTGCATCTCTATTTGCGAACAACACTGCGATCCTTTGCTAGGGAACATTATCTGCTGGCATAACTGCTAGCCTTCAGAACGCATTTCAGGACCTTGTCTGCTACTTTACAAAGTGGAAAATACAAGTAAACTCCGGACAAACTCAGGCCATATTCTTCACCAAAAAGCGTAAGAGCATAGTTCTCACTGACAGTCAAATAAATATCAACCAAAAAGAAATAGAATGGGAAAAAAGAGTTAAATATTTAGGAATCATGTTAGATACAAAACTAACCTTCAAAGACCACATAAAAGTAAACATCCTAATAGGAACTCACGCCTAAGCATTGAAAACAAAATGTACCTGCTCAGATCGATTTTTCAAGCTGTTATATATTTTATGATGGCCCAGTTTGGGCTGGTATTGCAAAAAGTCACAACGGTAAACTGAAAGTTAGCCAAAACAAAATCCTAAAAATGATAAATAACCTGCCCTGGCACCACACCACTATTGACTTACACCAGAAATCAAATATATAGTTAGTCTCGGAGAGACTGGCTTGACTACAACTCAATTTTAGATATAGATGCACCAATTCAACATATCCTCATTCAATTTAAATTAAATCAGGGGTTTTTGAAAATAATTTCTCCCTACATATATGATAAGAAACATAAGAAGATATGTTCAAATCCAATTCCATAGTCTAAGTAGAAAAAGCGAAATTGCTTGTTACTCTTAATTTTGTAATGATAGAATCTCACAAGTTGTTAAGTCTTAGAGAAAAGAAATAAAATTGAATTAAACAGAATTTTGTTTCCAAGCTCCTTCAAGTTGCACAATTAGCAGTTTAAAATCACTTGTAGTTACTATAAAAATCCCAATTACATGTTCAAATATTTGTGAATGTTGCTCAACCAATTTCTATTTATTTTCTGTGTTATTTCAACTGAATTTATTGTAAGAACTATTTTCATAGTAATTACATATATCCTTTTGCAAACACAGTTCTCGTTTACCTCCATTCAGTGAGCAATAGTTCTTGGAAAATTAAATAAACTCTACGTTAAATGCAAAATGGCAGGGAAATCTAAAGAAAAACATAATCCCCAAGCAACATGAAGAAGGAAAAAAAATAGCTTCAGCTTGGCTGCCACCAGCAGCTGTGGGTCACAATGATGCGGAAGGGCCTCTTATAGTCAAAACCGTATTCCCATTCCCTCATTGACAAGTGGCCTTTAAATGAAGTCGAAGCCGTCTTTTGCAGCGAACTGATGATGATTATAATGGTCATGATGCTGATAGCAGCGGTCCAAGCAGATGTCCTTGACTATTACTTGAGGCAGGGCAGGAAGGTCCATTGCTCTTGTTCACCCTTCTCTTTTCTTATTCGTCCTCATCTTTTTCGTAACTTTCACTTGAGTGCTAGAAAGGGGCAGCAGCATTTAAGTGATAATCCTGACTTATGCTGCGCAAAATGTTGCTAAACTGTTAAATGCACTTTCACTTCAACTTGGCTTAAAGCATTTTCCCTGCTTCAGCAGTGCAAGTTTTTATTTATTTTTTTTTTTCATTCTCCTTGTTCTTACTTTTTTTTAGCATGTAACACGATAAAGACACGCAACTGGCTGCGACTTTGTCTTTGTCAGTCGTTCAAATTCCAGAAATACTTTTTCGCATGCCTTAGTCCTTGAGCAATTTATGTGGTTGTGGGTTTTTCGTTTTCGTGAATTGATTTGCCCTCCTCACTTACTTAATGAATAATTTCCGCACGACTTGAATTCAATGGCCGAAATGGGTTTGCCCTAATGGCCCTTATTATTATGATTATTGGGATTATTATGTTTACAACTAGAGAATACTTATTATGGCTTTTTCTTCTTCATTATTGGGTAGATAGTTCGTCGTTTAATGTTCAATGATTTATAGCGTTTTTCATTATTTTGCAAACATAAAATAGTGGATTGTGCGGATAATTTTTGGGTTTGGCTTTAACCCATTAAATTAATTAGGAATGCAGAAATTATAGAAGAAAATCTTCTTTCAGAAAGTATAAAACAGAAATGTTCCAGTACCCATTTCTGGTACTATTTATTAGGAAGACATAGTCGCATTTTTTTACTATTTACACCATAATCCATTTGCCAATGTTAAAACGTTTTACATTGCTCTTACTAAGACCTAATGTAACTGTAAGACAAAGCTAAAAGCCAACAAAAAAAAAATGTAGGTCTCTTATCTTTGGTATAAATTTCTAACAATCTGCAATTGAAACACATAAAATCAATACAATCTTAAAGTACAATTTAAGCCATATTTATTCCACAACTGCATTGTGTTCGTCCACACAAATTGTTCTCTAGCAACCTGTACAACTCGACGCACACGTACAATCCGAGACTTGGGACCAAAAATAGCTGGCCAATTGGCAGCTGCATTCTCCATCTTTGGTAGCCTTGGTAAGTAGCCTTCGGAGATTGCTGCCTGGGCTAATCAAATGCTTTGCTTTGCGGGTTACAGTTACCTCAACTCTAAGGCCCACAAACGAGTAAACTGAAATTTCAGCCGAGTTGCAGCCAGGTGGGCTAATCAAAAAGCAAAAATGTGAAAAGCGTCTTTGTCATCATATGTCTAACACTCACTTCGCACTCTCGCTCCTTCAGTAAATTTGCATAGGCCTTGATTTAGGGCGATGCCGTGGTGGTAGATGTAGGTGTTTTGTGTGCATCAATCAAAGGATTACATATCGAAAGGACGTTTAGAAAAAAACCATGAAAGAGAGAGTTTGGTTGGCACACCATTTGAATGTTAAGTAGACTCAACGCATCGCTCTGTCAAAAAGTTTTCCATGTGTACATGAAATTTAAAGCTTTCTTTCCATTTTTTTTTTTTGCCAAATATTTGAATAACAGACACATCAATCACCAGAAAAATACTACTAATGAGTGTTGGCAGATGTCAAAGAGGGAGTGCGGAGCCGAAAGATTTGGAACATGCCGCAGGACATAACCGCAATATGCGACTCCGCAAGGAAATTTAACGTTTTTGGGAAAGGCATTAATTAAAATGTTGACACCTAACGATGTACATTTGTACATATGTGGGCAGTCAGTCGAAGAGGAAGCGGAAGCCCGCCCGACTGGATAATCAATTATTAATGAAGGGAAGTTAACTAATTAGTCAATAAAGCAAAATATAAATTTGGGAAAATTTAAAATGAGTTTTTCCAGAACTGGTCAGCATTAACTACTTTATACTATAGTATAAGTATAATATAAGGAGGCGTAAGGTCAAAAAGTAATTATGAACAAGTATGAGCGTCGTAGTCGAGTGTCCCGACTCCGAAATACCCCGTACAATTGAGACACACATACACAAACGCACACACACACACAAGCGGACACACATATGCGAGCGCGCAAACTGACTCATACGCTCTAGCCACCTGAAATAGGTACAGCGCTCCCCCCGCTCCCACAATCTCGCAGAGGGATGGTTTGTACCTTCTAGAGATATTTTGTAATCATGGTTATTTATCGATTCGCCAAAGAAATTATGAAGATCGGATCAACGATAGCGGAGTTATACGGAAAACAAAAATGATGGGTAGCACCGGTTCAACGTTGATGGGCAGCACTGGACTCACTTTATGACTTCTTTATTACTTTGTGTGGCTGCTATATGCTATGCTTTGGGGCATACAGAGTATGTTATAGTCGGGCTTCACCGACTTTCTAACTTGTTTATTGGGAAAATGTAATATTAATATTTGAAGTCGATTTGCGCGGACTAGGAATTCATTTTAGACCCATGGTTTCCTGGTGAAATTTTCTCAGAATTGACCGTAGATTTCGTTTTTGCTATACGCTTTATACGTTTTTTTCGGCCCATACAAATCGACCCCCCTAATATAAGGTTGTCAAAAAAGTCTTGCGTTATTTTTACTGAATTTTCAATTGTTTATAAATTTGGTTATAATAATGCGATTTATGTCAAATATGCGCCGTTTTGTTCGATGACGAGTTCCCAACGAGATGCCAACTTCATAATGCCCCTCTTATAGAGGCTAGCTTCCCTATTGGCAAAAAACTCGGAGAGCCAATTTTCACAGGACTCTCTTGTGGCCAACTTCCGACTACCAAGCTCGTTCGCCATGGACAGAAATAGGTGGTAATCACTTGGTGCGAGATCCGGGCTATACGGTACGGTGGATGCAAAAGAACCTCCCATCCGAGCTCCCGGAGCTTCTGGCGCGTCACCAAAGATGTGTGTGGCCTGGCGTTGTCCTGATGGAAGGCAATTCGGCCTCTGTTGATCAAAGATGGCAGTACAGGTCCGAATTGAGCGTTTGGCCATAGGGGAGCAGCTCATAGTGGATGATTCCCTGCCAATCCCACCAAACACACAGAAGATCCTTCCTGGCCGTCAATCCAGGCTTGGCCACCGTCTGGGCAGCTTCACCGCTTTTCGACCACGACCGTTTGCGCTTCACGTTGTCGTAAGTGACCCACTTTTCATCGCCAGTCACCATCCGCTTCAAAAACGGGTCGATTTTGTTGGGATTCAGAAGCGATTCGCATGCATCCATACGGGCAAAAATGATTTTTTGCGTCAAGTCGTGTGGCACCCATACATCGAGCTTCTTTTTGAATCCAAGCTTCTTCAAATGGTTTATAACGGTTTGATGACTCATGCCCACCTCTTGGCCGATGCTACGGCTGCTACTATGCCGGTCTCTTTCGATCAATTCAGCGATTTTATCGCAATTTTCGACGACAGGCCTTCCGGACCGTGACGCATCTTCGATCACCTCTGCACCAGAACGAAAACGTTGAAACCATCGTTGTGCGGTGGAAATGGAAACTGTATCGGGTCCATAAACTGCACAAATTTCATTGGCAGCATAAGATGCATTTTTGCCTTTATCGTAGTACTACTGTCAAATATACCGTATTTTCTCTTTATTTTGCTCCATGTTTGCGACGCTGTAACTCACGAACGACTAAAAACAAACAACAATAAATCAAACACGTGTTAGCGCGTGAAAAGAACTTTCCAAAAAGCTCTAGCGTGAACTGATGCGACGAATACAACTAGAACTACCCGCTTGCAAAGACAAGCTTGCGGAAATACCGCAAGACTTATATATATATTGGTCGAACATGGAATTCGTACTTTAGAATTACAAGGTCTCAAAATTTAGAACCAAACTTGTAGAGGGATGGGATCCCTGCTTTGGGATGATGCGTCACAAAATAATTCAGATAAAGAAACAACGCGCAAAAATTAATAGATATTTGAAGTAGATCCCAGCAATTGTTCCTAATTATTTTGAATGTTAACTATAAAGTGTTAATAAAGACAGTTATGTTACAAAGTCGTTCTATTCTGTAATACCAGGGTTACCGCTGAGAGCAAGGTGTGAGGCAAGGATTGCCTCTGCCAAGCATGGCCCGAGAGTGTTGGTTACTATTCAGTGTTGAAAGAGCCCACTGACAGGTCTGAGAGTCAGTGACAAGTTGTGCAAGGTTGTGCAAGTCAGGTGTATACCGTACGCAGATCAAGTTTGTTTCAGATTGGAAAAATTTCCCCCCTTCCCCCATCAACCGCAAAAAACTGTTCTAGCCACAATTTTAAAGTTATAACATCCTGGCATAATATATATTATCTTAGGCCTTTAATCTATCTATTGTGAAAAGCACAATCAGATCGGAGCAAAAACACCAAAGTTGTTCACGAAACAAATTTATTATTTATTGGAATTTAGAATTTATTATTTATCAGCAGATCCATATAAATATGTAGACTATGCACTTTAGTCCACTTCGTGTGACACCTCACTCAAAGGGTATTTTCATAGCCTCTTAGTGTACGTCAAAAAGTGGCTTAGAAATTGTGGAGTAATATACGAAAGCTTATATATGTATATAAGTAAATGTTATGTTACTGTCTTGGTTATATGTGGGGTTTTTATTTAAAGGATAATGTTTATTGAATATAATGATTAACGTTTAGTTAATAAGTAGTGAAATTCGTCTTTAGTTAATCGTCGTTGGCTGCATCGGCACGGCTATCCGATGACTTTCGTCTTTCACTCGACTCAGCGTTTCGAGCACACGTCTTTCAGGGTCGGCTGCCACGATTCGACTCTCTCTGGAATCGCTGGACGTCTTCCTGCTGCCGGTCGTCGTTCTCCTTCTTTTGCGTCGTTTCGTCGTTCTCTCGTCATACTACTTATGGGTTACGTTATTGTCTAGGGCGTCGTTAGATAGTTAGTGATGGGCATGCTTGCAACTCGTGAGCAAACTACATCCCACATATATTAGAAACATTTTTTCAATGGTAATGGTGCCTTTCTCTGAAATTTTATTAATTCAATCCAGGACTAAGCCAACTACTAAAAAAATTAAAAATTAAAACAAAGGTAAGTGATAAACTATTTCCATACAATTGCAGACACTAAAACCCATTAAGAAATAATTTTTTTTTCGCATCTTATAAGGGGTTATAACTATGGCTTTACAGATTTCCATACATTAAATGTCCTACTTATTGCACATACTTTCTGTTAAATATAATTGGAATACATACAATTCTAGAATGGAAAACGCATGTCTTAGCAAATAATTTTAGGTAATTTTAAACCAAGATTAATTCGCATACTTATTCTAGCAGTCCAAGTGGATCATTGCTATAGTAAATGACAAATCTGTGGAGTGGGAATGTAATTACATTTCTAGAAGGTTATATTTTGGGTTCATCTACCACAATATCAAACGCACTTTACTAAAGGTACAACGTTGACACACAAACACACACACTCCCAAGCTTACTCACATCTCACATGAGCATAGTCGCATTAATCTTGTAATTAATTAAACCAAAGTCCAGGCATAAGCACAAAAAGTGACTACTTAAGCCATTTTCGTCTCGGAAGCCAACACATGGCCAACCTTTGCACACACCCAAATGTTGGTTGGAAGCCGGTAAGCGGGGGAAGCGAGGAGACATGAATGCTCCTGCTGCTGGCAGGGCAGTCAACTAACTGACATATGGACAAGCTCGTTGGACATTAACTTTGGCCACACACGGCGGCGTTTTACTGAGTGACAGGCGGCGGTTCCAGCCCTTCGCTCTCAGAAAACAAAATGAAACATTTACTGAGCGGAAACGGAAACGGTGAGGCCATGAGTGTGCGTGTGTGTGCAGCTCGTAAAATGCAATGGTGAAAAAAAGGATACGGAGCTACAAAAATGTATTATATTTGTCTGGGCCACCTGTTGGTGTTGAATCTTTTGTTAAATTTGGTGTAACAATTAGTTGGGCGGAAATACAACAATATAAAGGAAATATTATTTGTAGTACAAGTGGGAATTAAGCTATAACTAAGTTATTTGAAAATTTTGTATTACAGTTTGTGTGTTGCAGTAAATTTCAGCTAGTCTATTCGCTTTCTATCAGTTGGCCGATTGCATCATCTGCATGCATCTTTAACTCTGCCTCAATGCAATAATAAAGGCCACAACAGCTCGAATGTGGGCAAGTAAACTTCATTTGCATTTTACACGCTTTTGGATCCATGTTTCTCCTGCTCAACCCTTTGACATGGGCGTTCGGTTAAATATTGTAGCCCTTTTTTCTTTCTTAAACATTGGAACATGTAAAATGCGTTCAAGTTGAATGAGTCAAACTCGAAAGCAGCTGATCTATGACGCATTTGAAGCACAACTCAAATGCCAATTTCAAATTTGTTAATTGATATGTCGGGCTTTTGTTTGATTTTCAGTTTTTACACCTGATGTTAATTTACTATCGAATGACTTCATCAACTGCGAAGCTGTCTAGATGCTGTGGATTTGGATATAAACGAGTGTCAACCTTAGCTAAAAGTCAGTTTCATTTCATTCCAAATGCGTTGCTGTATTCTGGTGGCTTTCTTGATTCTGGCTGCGGCGGCTGCTCCTCAATGTTGCCTAGATGAATCAAGTGATTCAGCTTCACAAGCTGAAGACAATCAGAAAAAGGAACAGGAAGATCAAAGTGAGATTGAAATTTTCAGTGAAGAGCAGGGAGAATTTCAGCAGCAGCAGCAACATCAAGACGAACCAGAAGGGAATGAGGAAATCGAAGAAACAAGCGGGACTCAAGATGATGAGCTCAGTTTAACGGACGATAAATATATTTAAAGAAGTGTCTTGAATTTAAAATAATAAAAAAATGTAAATTAAAAAAAAGTTTACTTCTGAAACAAAGAATCACATCAGGAAAGGGCACTTGTGGCCCGATACGCCCTCGACATCCTGCTCTTAATATCTCATAATTTTTTAATATTTGATTGACTATGATAAAAAATGAAGTAATTATAAAGATTTTCTCTCTAAAACTATCAGTATCAGTATTCGGTGAACGTTATTCTTAGTACAAAAATCGTGAAACATGAAAGTAATTATATCATTGCCTTTTAACTATGTAGAGATCATGATGTCTCTTGTGTTTATTAAAAATATTTATTTGATTAAATTTTAATTTAGCAAGATAAGCAAGCGAACGTCTGCGTCCATTTCTGCCAGATATAACGTATCACTGACTGTGTATGATGTGTGTGTGGTATTTAAGCCAGAAATGTGATGCGGTAACACTTGTCTAGTGATGGACCATGTCCTGCATTGATACCGCCACATTAATTCCTCCCTCATTGACCTCTTCGGACAGAGAAGGAAACGACGTTTATCCTCTAGGACGGGGGTGCCCAAGCCCATTCCGCAAGCCACGCATTCGTTGTTGTTTTATGCAAAGGGTCAGCAGGCGCGCAACAACAAATTCATACGCGTTCTCTTCTCTCTGTAGGAGTGTTCCAAAGGTTTCTTGTCAGGAACTACGCGCCCACACAGAAAAAAAAACAGGTCAATATCAATTTTATATGGGCTAGTTAATTTGATATTTTTACAAATATCATTTTGTTCATATCATTTCTAAGCAATAACGTTTCATTTTAACCGTATCAATTTGTCCAATGTTATTAGAAAATGTTAAACGAATATATTTTAATTTTCGAAACTCTCACAATGGGAAAGGAATGTATAGAAAACGCGAAAATGAAAGAAACAGATAGAATTCAAATCGAAACTTTAAGCAACGTAAAGAAATGTATAAGTAGGCTCACAGCCATAAGTCCAAACGCATGCCTGACAGCTTAGTGTGATAAGATGCCATGCCAATTTGTGACGTGCAGGTGGTCCCGAGTTCGATCCTGTAATATCCCTGAGCACCAGTTGGCAGGCAAAACAGCCTGTGGGGGGTTCTTGACCCATTCCATCTCCAACCTCAGGGTACATATTTAAAGTTAGTGTCCTTGCCTAATCAGATCTCGCATCCTAAAATGCACACGCCACGAGAACATTTAACAAACCTCACTTCCAGTCACCATCGTAGGTACTGCAAGATGGTATTGCAGTCGAGCCTCTTCACCCTTCCAACCAAATGAGTTTCCATAATTGTGGCTGTCGTCGGAAAACTCCCAAACATAGCTTCTACACCCCTCCTTCACATAACTTCAAGGAAGATTTTAAGTTTTAGCATCCCATAATTATGTTTATTTCTGTTTTCAAATTAATCTCCAGGCATTCATTCTAATTCCCTAATAATTTTCCTATTCTATTTTATCTTAAATGTTGTTTTTGGTTTCAACTTATAATTGATTTAAATTTAATTATCTGCCAATTTAACTCTAAGTAACTTCATTTTTAAATTCAATTATCTCTTGGTTTGTTTTTCTTAGGTATATAGACTAAACAAAAACTAAAAAAAATAATTTATCTTTTGTTCACACCCAAAATTGATATTTGAATTCGCTGAAAACCAAAGGGTTATTAAATTAGGCATATATATATAGATCAAAAGAATAATAAAATAATTTAAGGAAATGTTTTCAACTAATTAAATCATCCATTAAATGTTTAGACTTTTAATCATATTTTTTTTCACCCAATTACTTTAAATCAATTAAAATTTTTACTTGTATATGTATATTCCATGATTTTAAATTTGTTTGTTTCTTTTTTGTTTAATTTATTTGTATGTGAATTCATCAAAATTGTAGTCTTCGTTTTGCCACTGCACGTTTCAACAGTAGGTATGGACCGACCTCACAAAGTGTAGGGTGCTTGCACATATGTTCCATACCAACCCTGTAGTTCGGGAGGTCGCCGGCCGGCTGGAGAATGTCAACCGGATTCTGGCTCCGGCTGCCGGCCCCCATACCAGCTTTCATACCAGATTTTATATGGGATGTCATGAAATCCGGACACCGCCGCCAGCGGTCAGACAAAAGTGTCCAACCGAGCGGAAGGCTGTTTGGGTAAGCCTTATGGCGGGCGGTATGGACTATACATCGACCAGGCGGTTTTATCACCCAAAAGACCAAAGGAAAAAAATATATTTTTGTTTTTTTTTCACTTTCATATCTACATTTGTTTCTATACATTACCACCAACCACCGCAACATCACAACACATCTTTAGAATGTGTTGAAAGAACTCTGAAATTTTTTTTTTTTTTATAAACATAACTTTACTGGGATTTGAACTCGGGACCGTACGCTTCTCAGTCGAATGCTCTAGCTCAGTGCTACTGTTGCTAAGATCAAAAGCCGAACTAAATGTGCTATATATATTTGACATATTTTATAAAGTTCTCATTTAAAAATTTCTTACCATAAGCGTTGTATACGCACATCTACTTATTTAACTTTAATCAGAAAACGTAAAGATTGTGCATTCGCACTTTAAAAAAATTATACTTCGTGTCGACTGACTGAAGCGTCTGCTGATTTAGAGTCTGCCGAGCCGAGTAGACGAGTCGGCGGATAAAATCTGCAATGTACCGAAAGCTTAACGCAAAATGCACATAACCTCAAGAAATATTCCTTATTGACCGTCATAGTCTCTGGCCGCTTGAATTGGGAGGATGGTGCTTCGGTCTGGGTGTCATAACCATATACAAATGTAATAATGCAATAAGTGCAAAGTGGATGATCATGTCATCATAGGTATATACGTTGAGAGAAGGTGTACCGACATTAAAAAATAGTATCCCGCAAAATTTAAAAGTTGGTCTTTTTTAACAAACCTTATTTTTCTCTCTGCCATTCCCATCATATGACGGTTCCAAATCATCCAAATCAGTAAAGGTCTTAATTTCTATCTTCGGGGATCAACAAAGGAAAACGACATATAATTTTCAAACTTTAGATATTGTCAAATGGTTAACAAAAATGTAGCCGTTAGTGGTGCAGCAGGAAGTGTGTTTGCCTTCTGTGCGGGAGGTTGAGGGTTCGATCCCGCCTAGGAACAACTAATAAAAAGTTTTTCTTTCCTTAAAAACTTTTACACATCCGCGGTCTTACATTTTCTGTGCACACTCTGGTATTGCTGTACGCATCGGTCTGGCGGATGGTTATCCTTAACAGACTTGCCGGGCGGTTAACGCAAATGGCCCTTCCGATGGTTGTCCCAAATCGCTTGGCGGGTAGCTGACATTTCAAGTATAAGTTCTGATATTACTGTGCGGATCGGTCAGTCCGATGTTTACCGTTAGCCGAATGCCGGATGGTTATCCGAAAATGTGCTGGCCTATGGCTGTTCCGAAATAGCCTGGCGGATGGTTGGCATATTATGTATAACCTTTGATATTGTTGTGCCGATCGGCCTGTCCATTGGGTTACCCTTAGCTGAATGCCGGGTGGTAAGTGGTTTGTGCGAACGTCTGGAGTTGCTGTGCTGATCGGCCAGTCCGATGATTACCCCTTAGCAAACAGACGGATGGTTGACTTAAATTGTATGAGCGTCTGGGGGTACTGTGCCAAACGGGTCACCGGATGCTTTGCTTTTGGCAGCACCCGACACAAAAAAAACTACAGGG